>JANITX010000212.1:82103825-82116569 GCA_027564395.1 Erythroxylum ulei | reverse complement strand
ATTAATAATAAAATCTCATATATTAAAATAACTATCTAAATTTAAGATATTTGATTAATTATAATTTTATAGATTTACCTAATTATCTATTTTAAAAATATTTTATTAACTATACTATTTCCTTTTGCATTTTTATGCATACTTATCTTTAATCAATGTAATTAAGTCAAATAGTGAGGTATCGCACCATGTCATCGCAGAGTTGAATAATCTTTCACTTCATACTTCTTATGTAGGCTTGATGATAGTATGATTAAAGATGGCTTGGTGCTTCATATTATCACTCTTCTTACCCCTTACTTGCACTTTTAATTAATACGATATCTTTTGTGTACCTAAAATGAAAAGGAATATTATTTCTATATATCAATTTTGTAACACTAATTATATTTAAATTATCGTCCACTATTTTTCATATGAAGGATCTGAATAAGAAGGGAATCCTTTTGACGGGCAAAACTAAAGATAATATATACGAGAAACCAACCTCTCTTTTAAAATTGTCTTCTTTTCTCTGGTCTTTTCAGGCATTAAAACCACTTCATCTAAAAGGTACTCTAAATCAATTCATCTGTCCACTCTTATTCTTTAGCATATTATGTCCATATTTTATTTATCTTATTTATGTTATAATATTCACTTTGTAATATGTGTTCAAATGATAAAGGTCATAAGCTTCTTTTTTATCTACATCTACAATTATTTCATCCTATCCTTTGTAAATCATATTTTATGCTGTTTAGACCTCTCGCACTTACTATATTGATGTTTTGAAGAATTATATCAATTTTATTGATCATATTATGATTTATGTATGTTATTACCCTTTAAAGCAGATTATTCATTATTTTCTCGTATTCAAGGTTCAAACAACATCTTTATCTTAGTTTATAGCAATGATATCATCATCACAGGCAATGATGATGTCTTGATTGAAGCTTTGAAATCTTATCTCCAAACTAAATTCCACATCAAAGATTTAGGGCTTTGAAATATTTCCTTGGCATTGAAGTGTCTCGCTCTACCAAAGGTATTTATCTTAGTCAAAGAAGATACACTTTGGAGATTCTTGAAGATGCAAGTCTGTTGGGGGCATGTACTGCTAATTTTCCCATAGAACAACATTTGAAACTCAATGACAGTGACAATCCATTGCTTGAAGATCCCTCTCCTTATAGAAGATTGGTTGGTCGTCTCATCTATTTAATCATCACTCGTCCAGACATTGTATATAGTGTCAACATTTTATCTCAGTTCATGCAGCAACTAAGGAAACCTCATTGGGATGTAGCTTTGTGATTACTATAGTATCTGAAAGGTACTTCTGGTCAAGGCATATCACTCTTCTTCTTCCAGACCTTTACATTTGATTGCCTATTGCGATTCTGATTAGGCAAGTTGTTCAATAACAAGGAGATCCACTACTGGTTATTGTGTTTTCCTTGGGATTTCACCAATATCATGGAAAACAAAGAAACAAACCATTGTTTCTTGCTCTTTAGTTGAAGCGAAATACTGAGCAATGGCCTTGACCTCTCGTGAATTACAATGGTTATTGTATCTGTTACAAGACCTTGGCATTCATCATCCCCAGCCAATAACCATATACTGTGATAATCAGGTTGCACTCCACATTGCAGCTAATCCATTTTTTCATGAGTGAACAAAGCACATTGAATTGGATTGTCGCCTTGCTCAAGAGAAAATATAATTTAGTATTCTTCAAACCAAGCACACATCTTCAACAAACCAATTGGTGGATATATTTACTAAACCCTTTGGTAAAGAAACATTCCATCTACTACTCGACAAGTTGGGTGTTTATAACATTCACACTCCAACTTGAGGGGGAGTGATAAAATTCAACACATTTCCCAAATTTTTAGCTCTAAATTAACTGCTAAAATTAAGCATCCAAGATCACACAATCAATTTAGATTGATTTTTTATTCCTTCATTGTCTCCTTATAGTTGTATATAAACTTATACTCTTGCAGTGAATAATATGCTAGAAAATTTTTACTCTATTTGTTTAGTTTACCAATTTATCATTGATCATATTACGACTTATGTATGTTATTACCCTTTAAAGAAGAAGAACTATGCTCATGTTATTTTTCCCCACATTAAAGAACAAGTAAATATCGCTTCAAACATTCCATTATTACTCTTTACTTTGATTATGGTTGAGAATTTTAAGCATAGATTCCTTTCTATCTCTTTATGACATTTTTCATCTTAATTCTCCTCCACTTACACTTGAAAATAATGATCTCCATGAATACCAACATCAACATATTGTTGAAACAAATCTTTCTCTACTCACTCTCACCTCACTTTCACTCAGTGCTAGAATTATGCCTTTGCGACTATTGTATATATCATTAATCGTATACCCACTAACACTTGTTCTTACCTCTCCCTATGAATCCCTCTCC
Organism: Erythroxylum ulei; assembly: GCA_027564395.1. Taxonomy (NCBI): domain Eukaryota; kingdom Viridiplantae; phylum Streptophyta; class Magnoliopsida; order Malpighiales; family Erythroxylaceae; genus Erythroxylum; species Erythroxylum ulei. The sequence goes on along the minus strand of JANITX010000212.1, from coordinate 82,114,131 downwards.
ACCAAACTAAACAAAGATTCATATCTTCAGTTATTTATGTTAATTATAGCTTTATCCTTATTCAAGTCATAAACTCGAGTCTCATTCCCTCCCCCGTGTGTTTGTTAGGTAATTACTGACTAAAGTGCATATATCTATCTTGATCTTTCCACATCAAAGTCTACACATCTCATCATGTAAATTTTATGGAATCTAGCTTTTCATTCAAATATATTCAAACTCATCTTTGTCGTCCAAATTCATAAATACTCTCTAATTGATTTTTTCCTACATCATTTTTTTCCTATTATGGTTTTTCCACTCACTACGTCTTCAGTATCCTCTCCCACATGCTTATATCCATTTCACAATCCATCTCCATTTAATCGTCCTACATCCTCGTCAACTGTATATCATCCAAAACTCCCTATCTCATAATTGAAACCTCATAATATGATCAATTAGAATACTTTGTCAATATTAGTAATAGTCCACACAACCAATCCTCTCACTCTTTACGACTCTTTTTGGATCCTCTTCTTCCAAAAATACTCACTAATACTTATATTATGACCACCCATTCTAGAAACTATATATAAAAACCCATTTAAAAACTTAATATTACTACTACCATCAACTCAAGCCATCAACCTGAATCGTACACCATGATCCAAGCCCTCAAATATCTAAAATGGCATCATGTTATGCCTTAAAATTATGATGCTTTTGTGTGGAATGGAATATGGAAACTTATTCACCTGGTTCAACACAAAATGTTAACTATAAATAGGTTTTTAGAATTAAACGTTTACCTAATAGCTCTATTGATAGATACAAAGCACAAGAGGTATTAAAGGGTTCCATCAACATCTTGGTGTTGACTATTATGACTTGACTATTATGACATATTCAGTCTAGTTTTCAAACCTACCATAATTCACTTAATTCTCAATCTTGTTGTTAGTTGTAGGCAGTCTCTTCCTCAACTTGACATCAATAATGCCTTTCTACAAAGGTTGTTTATCTGAAGACGTTTACATGCACAAACACTAAGGTTTCTTGATCATAATAATCTCACATATATCTATAAGTTGTGTAAGGTTATTTATAGGCTCAAATAAGTACCATAGGTTTGGTATCATGAGTTACAATAATTTCTTATAACCTCTGGATTTACCAACTCTCGTCCAGTCTTATCACTCTTTATCCTCTATAACAACGCTAATATAATCTTATCCTTTTATGTATGTTGATGACATAATTATTACTAAATGTAATGTCATACAGTTTAACAGTTTCATGATCTTTTTGGTCCAAGATTTTCTATCAAAGATCTTGGTGATTTAACCTAATTTTTTAGTGTTGAAACTACTATTTACTTCTTTCTCAACATAAGTATATTACATATTTTCTCGCCCATACAAATATGATTTGGCCCAAACCTATCACCTCTCTACTTGCCACCAAGCCAACACTTAGAACTCATTCTGAATTTGCAATAATAGATCATTATAAATAAAGAACAATTATTAATAGTTTCTAATACTTGTGCCTCACTCACCCTAACATTGCATATATTGTTTTGCCTCAATTAATGCACTAACCCACTACTTACAATTTGAATGTTGCTAAGTGTTTGATTCACTATCTTTTTAGTACCATTGATCGTGAGTTTGCTTTTACATCAAAAACTAAATCACTAGCTTTTAATTAAAAAAAGAGTCATTTTACTAAGATTTTTAATATTAATGCCTTCACTTTTTTTGTAGAAATATAAGGTCCTATTCTCGAATTGCATCATCAAATATGTCTATCTTGTCATGTCATTTTAGATGTTGATTAGGCCATTAATAAGGATGGCTACACCTCTATAAATGCTTATATTATTTATCTTGATCACAATATGATTAACACAGTTGTAAAAATTATCATTTTGCACAAAGTCGATGACTATACCTCCAAAAATTAACACACAGTTGCGCACTCCTTGACTAAAGTTGAATATCATTCTAGCGTTTCCACATCAGTTGAGTTATGTTGGATTTGTTCTCTTCCATCTATACCTAAGTTTTGTATTCTTGCTATTATGATTATGCATTGTGACAATGTTGGAGCAACTCATGTATGTTCCAATCACATATTCAATTCATGTATGAAGGATGTTGTAATTGATTATCATTTCATTAAGAATCAAGCATAAAGTGGAGCTTTACATGTCACTCATGTGTTCTCAAACGATCAATTAGTTAATATCTTGACTAAGCCTTTTATGTAGACTCACTTTCAGTTTTTTAAAAGCAAGATTGAACTATACAAAGGTTTATCTTGAGGGCACATATTAGAGGATCGATTTATTAATTGGCTAAAGATTTGAACCGTACCTAATATTTTCCAAAAAACTTAAAGATTGTCATTATATATTATATCATATTACATCTTAAAGTTTTTAAAATAGTAATAGTTAGGTCTTTATCAGTTTAACAAATTTAGGTTATCAGTTTCTAATATATTTTAGTTTTCAATTTAACTTATGTATAATTACAATTAAACAATTTGGACCCACCAAATGCTAATATAATCTTTATAATAATTGATTTAAATATTGGTCAAAGTTATTATTTTTAACTCAACGTTTCACAAAGTTTTAGTTAACAATTTGATTATTTAATCATGTAATCATCTATATAGTTTCCTATTTAATTTTGTAAATAATTTGAATTCACTCATAGATTTAAGTAACTATCTCCTATTACCATTTTCCTATACGAACCAACCACCCCCTAAATTTAAATATTTGATTTCGATTACACAATTTCATCTTTATATATAGCTATATTTAATAGAATAAAATTATTTTCAATCTTTACATAAACAACATGAGTTTTTTAAACTTAAAAAATTAATTGAGATAGATGAAAATGAAGAACAAACCTTTAGAGGATAGAAATCACTCCCTTACATCAAATGAATACCAAAAATGATATCATTATGAAAGACCTACTTCCACTAAAATAAAGCAATAATGACAACATTGCAATTATAAAAGAAAACTACTAATTTGACGATGTTTTGTAACCCCCATATGAAAGTTAAGCCTTCACTTGGGAGATTTGGGAACTTCCATAGAGATCATCTCCTCTTTACAAATCCGAGTTACCAAAGGTATAGAAACTTCACTCTGAATGTATATGACTTCATCTTCTTACTTTAATCATTGTTCCATATTTGCTAGGCCTAGATTTTGCTTTAAGAGCTCGCTAGCTTTTGAGGGACTGATGCTAGGGTCGGTCTTAGTCTAAGAAAGAGTTCAACTCAAGGTTTCATCTTTGTTAATCATGCTTTAGTTCCCAACATTTTATCTGTTCTCTTACACTCTGTAAGATTGTTTGCACCATTACATTTTTGGGTTCCTTGTTTTGGAACTTCCTCATATTCCTCTCCTTCTATAACTCTTGAGAGTTTATGGTTAGCATCAGCACCTTCTGCTTCCAGAGTGAGCTGGTTGCTTATGCTTCAGTTAGGAAAGTAACCGCCTCCATGAGCGAATTTGATAGCTCATTCTATAAGAAATATTCTCTGGTCCTATTCTAGATGGAGTTAGGGAAGGGGCGAAGAAAAATTGGTGATGCCTCGTCTCAATATCTTCTTTGTATAAGCAACAAATTCCATTTAGATTTAACATGAAATTTAGTCCATCCATAGTAGCAATTCTGTTCATGACAATTAGCCAAAGAAGGAAAGTTATACTGGGTCTTAGGAAGTTATTTCAGATAATCCTGTACTATGGATGATCTTGTTTAGAACTATATACCCATTTCTTATGGGCTTTACTTGTAAATCTCTCAATAAGTATTCTAAGCCAAATATAGTTGTCCTAAATATTAGGATCAAGAGAGAAAAAAAGACTCCAACTATTGTATTGCTTCAGGAAAGTGCACCCACTCATTATGATTGATAAGTACAATAACCTTAGCCTTGTAATCTAGGCCTGAGAGAGCTAAAACAACATTGGGGTTATGGGGTAGGGGTCCAAAATTAGTCCAATTATCATGCCATAAAAAGGCAGATTCTTATTCTCTATTTTGCGGCATACATCATTGGCTACCTCATCTTTAATCTTTAAAAATTGATTAAGGAACCAAGAGAAGGTTGGTCTAAGAGAAGGAGGCCATAGGTTATTCCTTTTCAAAAAGTAGTTACGAAGTCATCTCATCCAAAGAGAATGTTTGTTTTGAATCACTATCCAAAATCTTTGGATCAAAAAGATTTTATTGCCTACCCTTATAGAGATGATTCCCAACCCTCCTTTTTCTTTAAGTTTACACAAATCTGCCCATTTAACCTTAAGAAAACCTGAATTTCTATTTGCTTTGTCTCATAGAAAGTCTCTCATAATTTTCTCAATGGATTTGATCAACTTCTTAAAAAGAGGAAAATGTGTGCTCCAATATAATTACAAGGAGCATATGACAACTTAATTAACTGAACCCTTCCTCCAAAGGAAAGAAATATATTTGTCCATTTGCTAATTCTCCTTTGAATTATTTCAATTAGTGGAAGGCATTCATTAAAAGAAAGTCTTCTAGTAGTAACTGGTAGGCCTAAATATCACAAAGGCGGGAATTTCCTATTCATTCCTATTAGGGTGGAAATAATAGCCTGTAGAAATTTCGCAATTGATAAGAGGAAAAAATGGCTTTTATTAAGATTCACCCTGAGGCCTGACATCCATTACAAGAAATACACACAATCTGTGACATTTAAAAAACGTCACAAAATGTCACAGAAAATAATTTGCGACATTTTAAAAAACGTCATAAAAAACATCGTGGAATGTAGTGTAGGCAAAAGGTTTCTGCAACGTTTTACATAAAACTTCACAGAAAACACGAACATTCTACGACATTTTAAAAAATGTCACTGAAAGATTGGTCTTTCTGCGAGGAGGGCCAGAGAGGAGGTGGAGGACGTCGTAGCAGTCGATGGAGAGAGAGTTCCAGTCGACAAGAGTGGCAACGAATTTGAAAAATGCCACCATGGTGTTGTCATCGAAGAGCAACGCATGGCGGCCCACCAGTTCCAGATCCATATCAAAACAGGGAGAGATAGAAACCCTAAAGATTGGTTTCTGTTTACCGAGATAGGGCAAAGAAAGAAGAAGGCAGAGAGAAGAAACCAATTTTGAGTGGGAAGAAGGTAGGGAGAAGAAACCAGAGAAGAAACACACGAGAAGAAAATGTTTTAATTAAACAAAAGGCAAACGTCAACAGCGACGTTTTATTCAATAAAACATCGTGGTTTCTGTTTCGTGACATTTTATTAATAAAACGTAGCAAAAAGTGTTATAAATCTGCGACGTTTTGATAAAAAGTTTTGGAAAATTCGAACTTTTTGTGAAGTTTTTTAAATGTCATGAAAAGTCTTCACAATTTGCGATATTTTATCAATAAAACGTCACAGATTGTCTTATTTTCTTATTGTGATCGCTGTAAACCCATTGAGTATGTCAATCAATAACTTAATAGAATCTAGATGAGCTTTAAAGAAGATAACTAGATCATCTGCGAAATAGTGATGGGAAAGGGAAACTATTCTACATTTGGAATAGGACTTGAATTCGGGATTATTATAAACATTAATCTTAACTTTTGAGAGAGTACTTCTATAATGAACAGATAAAGGGACAAAAGGTCTTCCTATTTATTTCCTATTTTCCCTTAATAAGTTCAGAGGGGGCGCCATCAATTAGAACACAGTAGAATATAATGAAGACACAAGCCCTAATCCAATTGATAAAGATGTCAAGGAAGCTAGAAGTCTTAAGAACCTAGAAGAGGAAAGACCAATTAATGCAACCAAAGGCTTTGTTGAAGTCATCTTAATAGCGCAATTTGGGGAAGAGTTCCTTTAGGTATAACCCTTTAGGAGTTCCTGAGTAATTAGAATATTATCACTAATACTTCTGTCCTTCATAAAAGCATCTTGGTTCTCACTGATAATGAGACTGAGAACGTCCTTTATTCTATTTGCTTAGCTCTTAACAATAATTTTATAAATGAAGTTTGTGCATGCTATAGACTTGAAATCACCAATAGTAGAGGGGTTAGAAATTTTAGGAATTAAAAAAAGAAAGTTTTATTGAACTCCTATAGAATCACCCCCTTTTCAAAGAACTCATGAATTGCCTCTCTAATCATATGTTCAATAATAGACCAAGTCTTTTGAAAGAAAAAACCATTTAGAAGTCCCAGAGCCTTCATCCCATTCATAACAAAGACAGCATCATTGATGTAATTATTAGAGATAGGCTTCGGTAGCTCCCAAGAGGCTTTAGGAGAGATCCTGTTAGAAATGAGAGATTAGAGAGAGTCCATACAGGTAGAAGGATCAAGGTCTAAACTTAGAAGCCCCTTGTAGAACTCCGCTTGATAGGTCACACATGTTCATGCAACATACATTAACATGTGTGACCTCTAAGTGGAATCTTCTTTGCATTCCACGAAAACTGTAAATCCTGCCATTCCAAAGGCCAAGAAATGCTACTGAAATGCCATCCAAATGAAGTTTTGACAATGACCTGTATTCCATTCTTCCGCGTACCTCTCTGCACTAGTTGACTATTAATCATAAACAAATTCTGCCAACACCACATATAAAAATGCTGGGTACGTTTCAATGAGAGTAGTTCGGTGTAATTTAAACGTATAACTTTGTAAAATTTTCGGCAATCATTCTCCAGTTTCATGTTGACCAATATCAAGAAGGAAAACTATAGTTACATGCATACCAAGTTCAAAGAAAACATGGGATCATCTTTCTTTTCCTTGTTGGCCTTCCTATTGGCATTTTCACACATATCAGGTGCTAATGCAAGCGGCAGCTTCGTGGAAAATAAGCACAGCGAGCACATTCTGGGTGCCATAGTAGACAATAGTTCTCGAAGTGGCAAGGAAATCGGAGTAAGTTTGCAGATGGCACTAGAGGATGCTAATAAACTTAGCAACCAAAACTTGATCCTGCATATACGAAATTCTAACGGAGATTCGCTTGAAGCAACTGCTGCAGGTAACACCAGTCATTAGTATCAATCTAATTCCTTTACCATATTAATAAGCATTGTCATAGATTCCAAGTTAAAACCATTCTCCATTACCTCTACAGAAAGTGGTTTAGCCATGCTTTTCACCCATTACCTTCTCTCCAGTTGAACTGTCAGTTCCGAGACTTGAAATGTTTATGTTGTACCTATCTTGTCCAAATCATCTTTAAAAAAGTTTTATAGTTCTAGACTTCTGGCTGTTGGCTGTAAATTCCTTTTAGTTTTTCTCTGCACCAAATATGTCGTACACAGGATTGTGTTTAATTTTCTTGCTTTCCTACAGTTGCTACATTGCAGGTTGTCGAGATGTTGGCCTCCTCTGTTTTTGACGTCTAGTTAATGATTTACTAAGTCTTTAGTCTGTCACAGATCACCAAGGGCGTCGCTTTTCTTTTGGCTAGGAATTTGATTGAAATCCTCCAGTCCATGTCCTCTGTTCCTATGTTTCTCAAACCTTAACTTCTGACAGATAAAACTGTTCTCGTAATTTCTGAATCATGTTTAACCTTCGACTTGATCATCTGATTATACTTTCATTCCTTTGTTATGTAGAATGATCTTTTGCTAAACATTGGATTCAAAATGTATTCTGACTGGAGAGACTTAAAGTTATCGATGATGGTTATGATAAATAGCTCTATACGTTCTGCATCGGTTGTAGCTAAAAGCAGCATATATTACTTCCTATAATTAATATACTAAACTGCCTCCAAGCGTTTATATAGAAAGCTGACTAAGAGTTTTAACAGATTTTGAGATTCAATAGAGTTCTTAGTATAAACTCAGGTCTTCTCTAATGAACTGCAGCTCAAGATCTCATCAAGCAAGGTGTGAAACTCATTATAGGACCATCAACATGGGAAGAGACATCTTTAGTTGCTGAAGTTGGTAGCGGAAACCAAATCCCAGTCTTTTCTTTTGTAGAATCGGCCCCAAGTTGGGCAGTTGAAAGATGGCCATTTCTAGTTCAAGCTTCACCAAACAAGCAAGCACAAATGAAAGCTGTAGCTGCAATTCTGAAGTCATGGGAATGGACTCAAGTTAATGTGATACATGAAGACACAGACTTTTCAGTCACGGGAATTATGCCTTATCTCTCCGAAGCTCTCAAAGAAGCGAATGTGGAGGTAAGTGATGTCCTAACACTGCCACCTTTTGACTCTTCTTCAGTTTCGAAAGAGCTCGAGAGGCTTAAAAGGAAGTCAATGTAGAGTTTTTGTGGTTCATTTGTCCTTCCCCTTGACAGTACGGTTTTTTGAGAGAGCAAAGCAAATGAAGATGATGGAAAAGGACTATGTGTGGATTACTACTGATGGATTTACAAATCTTGTCTACTCCTTTAACAAATCAATTTTCTCCTCAACACAAGGAATTCTAGGAATCAAAGACCATTTTCCAGAAAACGATCCGCGTCTCCAATCTTTCGGTAAAAGATTTAGCAGAAGATTTAGCTTAGAATATCCAGAAGAGTACAACTATGATCCTGGGATTTATGCGGTGCAGGCCTACGATGCACTGTCAACAGTAGCTTTAGCTATGAGGGAGAATGAAAGGAAGGGCCAAGACCTGTTGAACAAGATATTACATACGAACTTTGATGGCTTAACAGGGAAGATTCAATTCATCAACCAAAAACTGCCTCCCATGCAAACATTTCAGATCATCAACGTCATAGGAAAGAGTTACCAAGAAATTGGATTCTGGTCAGATGGATTTGGATTCTCAGAGACTATCAACTCCAGTGTTACGTATAACTCCTCTATGAAAGCTCTGTTGCAGGTGATTTGGCCAGGCGGATCTTCATCTGCTCCTCAGGGATGGACAGTTGCAACAAATTCAAAGCCACTGATGATTGGAGTTCCCACTGGATCGATATTCAAACAATTTGTGGGCGTTGATTATGATTTGACCCGGAATGTTACTTTCAGAGGATATGCAATTGAGCTTTTCAAAGCAGTCAAAGAAGAGCTGCCATTTGATTTGCCACACCAATTTGTGGCTTACAATGGCACGTACACAAGCTTAGTGGAACAAATTCATCTGAAGGTGCCAGAACTTCTTCCTGCCTTACCTCTTTTCTTATAGTTTCAATTTTGATTACCAGAAAAGGAAAAGAATTGTTTGCATGTTTAAGTTGAACAAGCCTGTGCATACTTGTAGCCGCTCACACAACTCCATGATATTATGCTAAGAAACCTTGGAAGTTCAGCTCCAAATAATCAGTTCAAGCAAAGATATGGCTAATTAAAGAACGTGATGTTAAACAAACCAAATCAAACTAACTGTAAACTCACAGCACTCGTACTGCCTAAATTTATTGTTTTAATGTCTATGCAAGAGAGCAGAAGTTTGATGCTGTTGTGGGTGACATATCCATTGTGAGCACCCGTTTGCAGTTTGCCGACTTTACGCATCCTTACACCGAGGCAGAATTGGTGATGATTGTCCCGGTTCATTCAAAATTAGGCAACAAAGCATGGCTATTTGCAAGACCTTACACAAGATCCATGTGGATGCTGATATTCATCATGAACATGTACAATGGTTTTGTGGTGTGGCTGATAGAGAGAGATCACTGCTCTGAGCTCAGGGGATCGGTTCTGAATCAAATAGGAACTTTGTTGTGGCTATCCTTCTCCACACTTTTCTCCTTTAATGGTAGGTTTCTTATATTATTATTATATCATGGATCAAAAGCACTTTCGTATTGAAATATCAAATTCTTTTGCATCCAAAGGTTCGAAACTGCGCAGCAACTTATCTCGCATGGCAATACTAGTTTGGCTATTTTGGGCCCTTGTCATCACTCAGACCTACACAGCTAACCTCTCCAGCATACTAACAGTCCCTCAACTTGAACCTACAGTTGGCAGCATCGAGTCTCTTCAGAGTAACAATGCAGTTATTGGTCACTTTAATATATCATTTGCTGGCGATTACCTGGAGGATGTTTACAAATTCAACCCTAAAAACATAAGGAAGTATACATCCCCTGAAGATTGTATTAAAGATCTTGGAAATAAAGAGATTGCAGCTGTTTTCGTTTCAAAGCCTTGGGCAAAAATATTGATGGCGAGATACTGCAGAGGCTTTACCATAGCCAAGCCATCGGTCAAAATTGGCGGATATGCATTTGTAAGTATCAACTCCATTTCTGATCAACATATTGCAAGACATTACCTCAAATTCTAACTCAGTTGCCATATTTTATTTCAGGCATTTCCAAAG
>JANITX010000212.1:82083327-82100408 GCA_027564395.1 Erythroxylum ulei | reverse complement strand
ATGTACCTCATTGTAAGTATGCTCAGGGCTTTATTTTGTAAGGAATTTCTAGCCTTTTATGTTGAGTATACGGAATTTATAATTGCTTTTGTTAACACGAATTTGTATTATTTTCTTGTTTCAGGGGCGAGGTATCTACAATATGTCTCATGGTATTGGCAATAAAGAATGAAGTAGCACTGCATGATGAGAGGCATTAAGTTGTTTCTTGTTAAAATATTGTTTGTTCATGCATATGTTTGAAATTTATCGGCTCAAATAATTGGTCAATTGTGGGATTTGCGTACCAAGAGAAGTAGAAACTTCACCTTGTTTGCTGCAACTCTCTTTCTTTGTTCTTTTAATGTTGCATACTATCAAATCTTGTTAATTGTTTGGAACTCCCAATTCTCTGCTTCAATTTTTTGTGACTTTTATGGTAGTTGATTGAATGCAGCAACTTGGCATAACTAGGAATGACATTTTTTGTTTGACCTGGCTCCGATCGAAACCAATGGATGAGTTGAATTTTAGATTTTTTTTTCACGTCTTGGTTCAGCCTGAAGTTCAAATATGTTAAATAAAATGATGTTATTTTAAGTAAAATGATGTTTTAAAATTTTAAATTAAAAAAGTTAATTGGGTTGATTTAAGTTCCATTGGGTCTTTGGTTGCTCAAATTTGGTTGCTTAAATTGTACTTTGCATATTGTTTAGTATATTTTAAATATTATTTAGCATAATATTTAACTTTTTTACATGTTTTAATATTTATTTTCATATTAATTTTATTTCCTACAAGAAAATGAAATAGCTCTTTAAATTATTTCCTACAAGATGGTTATCTAAAATTTCCTACAAGATGATACTTTGCATATTGTTTACTATAAATAATTTTATTATAAAACAAAATATAGTTAAAATTAATAAAAGTGCTTTTTATTTTTTTGTTGCCAAACAGTCTACTGTACGAAGCTCTTTTAAAAAATCTGTTTTTTAAATTGACAGCCAAACAGTTAACTGGCTTTTAAAATAAGCTCTTCTTAGAAAAGCTCTACTGACAAAAGCTCTATTGATAAAAGCTCAACCAAACAGGCTCTTAGACAATCTCTGTTTTTATGTGCAATTTACTCACACTTGTAATATGAGACTATCTTTTTACCTTTGGATTTTAACTTAGAACTCCTCTTAGACAAGTTATCCTTACTCTACATCTACCTATGATGTTCGTCTACCCTTACAAGTAGCTCTTTACCTAGAGAACTTTCACGAGTACTTTGTATTTTTTAGTTGGGAAACAATATTACAGAATTAATGTCCTCCTCCCCGATTGTCTTTTTACCCAATATAAGCATGGTCACTAGATGTTGGTAAGAAAAGAGGTAAAGAATAAAGCAAAAATATCTCTTTAACCTTGTTCTCAATAATCTCCTCAAGTCATAATAGGTTACTAACCGTTTGATTGAATGCATTAATATGTTGTTTCATATATATTTTCTCTCGCATCTTTAGCCTATATAGTTTCTAATTCAAATACAATTTGTTTATGAGATATCTCAACATGTATTGACTATCCAACTTCTTCCATATTTCTATAAGGGATACAATATCCATAATGTGGTACATGACATCGTCTATCAAGCGTAATCATATTATTCTATCTACTCGTACCTGTAACTCCCTATAGTTGAGCATCTTTATCTTTCAACTTATTCTCTTGCAACCCTTTCATCATTTCAAATAAAATGTTCAATTTTTATTGCTACAATCCAAAACTATCAATTCTATTGAAGTTTCTCATTTCAAACATTGCAATAGAAGTTATTATCAACTCAACACTATTTTGATACCATTCGTTGAGAAAGTATATATAACAAGAATAGAGTATATGTAACAAGAATAGAGAAGAACAAAAGAAAACAAACAAGAACGTAATAAGATTTTTAACAAGGTTAGTCAATTTGGTATGCCTACATCCTCGAGAATTAAGAACGACTAATTCGCTACTCATTTGAATTATTTCTTAAAAATTACATATTTCCTGTCTATAACTAGGTTTATAACAAATACATTGATATGTAAACTTTAGCTTGTACAATCATATACAACTTAACCTTAGCAAACCTAACCTCATTTAAACATGATCATAATAAATCCTAAAATTCTTTTAGAGTTTGAAGCTTACCAAAATCTTGTATAATAAAGACAATTCATCATGTCCCCTACTATGTAACTTATTGTTTATGTTCGCACATGGATACAGGTTCTAACACATCTGTGCTCAAAAGTCATATAACTCACTATATCTATCTGAAAATGAACATATACTTTGACACTCGTGTCACAGGGTATGTCCTTAAAAACATTTCCTACCATTCAAACACATATGTATTTGAGTATAAATCTTTACCTCAAGTTTCTAAATAAAAATATGCCTGAACACATTAATGTGTATCAAGCCTTGTTTAATCAAAGACTTATAAAAATGTATGCAGTTTTAAGAGCATTTAAAAATTGCAAAACCATATTTATAAGCCATATAAATGACTAATGTTTAAGAATAGCATATGGATTAAAAAATGTAAAAGTAAAATTAGTATGTGATTTAAGTAGTTGAAGAATATTTTTCATCACAACTATCATAACCTATTATTAAATTATTATTATTATATGTCATAAATTATTTATTATTATGAAAGAGCAATTTAGTTAATACGAGTCATGAAGAGTATTACCAAAATGATGACTAATAAATTCTTTTTTTAAATCTCTAAATATACTAATCACTTTATATTGAAATTTTTTGTTAATAAAAACCATATGTACACATCATTTTTAATTGTTTATATCTTGTTATGTAAATTTTTAAAAAATATATTAATAAAAGTGTCGATATAAAATGCTTATGAAAACTCTATAATAAAAGAATAAAAATATATTTATCCTTTTATAAAACTCAATTTTCCCATAATAAAACAAAAAAAAAATCCCCCATAATCTTTCACATTTTCCAAATGAATACATTAACAAAAATTTTAAAGAAGTACATTAATAATAAATTAAAAGAATAGAAAATGAAACGAACAAAAAGCATTGTCTCTCCAAATTTTCTTTTAATGCCAACCAATCCTAAACCAGCCATTTACAATTGCACAATAAATTCAAAAGAGTAAATATAAGATGAGTCGTTCTTATTACGACAATAATGTAAATTGAAAAATAAAAAAGATGACAAACCAAATCCCCAAACCAAAGGAAAACGCAATAATGAAATAAAGTACGACCCTATATTATCCGTCCACGTGTTCTTGTCAAACCCTGACTAATTGAGAAGGTCCAATCTGACAAAGCTTGTCATGTGTCCCACTCGATAGAGACACCCCACGTGAAAGTTCCATCTTAGTATCTGAACCTCCACCACATCCTCCCATCACTGCTCTGTCTTCCCTTTTCTTCTTTAATCTTTTCCCTTTTGTTCGTCTAATTATATAAACTAAATTAATTCGCAGCTCTCGGCAAGTTATTTCTTGTCCGTACGCTGCACCGTCGCGTCCTCTGGGTCTGGTGGCGTCAAATTGCTGCTGTTAATACCCATCTTCTTAAGGTTTTGTTGGTTGTAAACTTGCCGTAGTCTCTCTATTTCCTTCTTCAACGATTTCTGATGCGCTGCCGTTTTACGGAACATTGACGTCAGAAACACAAAAAGATGTCAACCTCCGCTGCGCATCATGTTTTAAGGATGCAATTGCAGTTTAACACAAACAATGTTGGCAGATTCATAACAATTGTGCGATTTCATGGAATTTGTATGATTAACTAATCTTGCCCAAGGAAATGTTAGGCATATTTTGCAGTTGAAAGGCATACATTCCTACAAAATGATGCATTTCGAGTAAACGAAATAAAAATGGTGTGATGACGTCATAATTTACCATCTTTGAAGATCTTGTCTTGAGCTAAAGCAGCAATTCTTTGCTTTAAAGCACTATTGTCGACATTGAGAATCAACCTCTGATGATCCAAGAACGCAACCCTTGGTGACAATGCCGATACCTTCGACTGCAGCAATCAAATCAAACCTAGAAATTAAGGTTTGCCATTTCAATCTGAATTCTTAACATGACTTGAAATCTGATTTTCCAAAAATTATACGACCACTTGCCGTTGTGATAGTAATCTACAGAAGGATTAATGTGTACCTGTAATGTTGTCACGCTTCGTTCGAGCTCTGAAATGTATTGCAACTTCCTAACTCTTGACCTCTGTGCAGATTGACGATTTGCCAAAATTCTGATACACGTATAGGTTATTACAGCCAGTAAAAGCTTCTGATATTTTAAGTAAAACAATTAATACCCATTTACGTACAATCGCTTTTAATCATTTTTCTGCATATAATCCAGGTAAATTCTGAACCTTGCGCTAGTATGCATGTCTGACGTAACACTCGTTTAGTTTTCTGAAATTCGTTGTAATTGAAAATCAATACTCATAAGGTCTCACCTTTTAACCCTTTTGGGATCAGTTATAGGATCACCGTTTGCTGCTTTTGGAGAAGGTTGCGGTGGTTGCTGTGGTTCTTGTTTGCATGAGCTCTCCACCTCTTCTGGTTCGGTCTTGGCTATCTTATGATCTGCTTGTTGTTGATCTTTTGGTGGTCGTAGTGGTGGTGGTGGTCGTAGTGGTTGTAGCTGCTTCTCCATTAGCATTGTTGGCTTCTCCTCATCGTCTATGTTTTGGTCGGAGGGCGTGGAGGAATTGGATGATGAGGGTGGCAATGACAAGGACATATCGTCGGAGAAAACAGACATAAGTTGTTCATCGTCCAATTTGTCAAATCCAAGCGCTCCTGAGATTAATGAATTGTCGTTTGAAACATAGGTGCAATTATCTATGTTGATGGGATAACATTCTTCCGGCAGTGGCGGCGGTGGTGTCGCCTCGAGGAATGCAACGGAGTCGCTTATCGAACGTCGGTGAGCCGTACGTTTGGTGGACGTGAAGTCTAGAAATTCATCAATCCATGAAGGTTGGCAATTTTCCATGGTAGTGGTGGGAGTAGTACAGTAAGAGGAGGGATGATAATATGGCAATGTTTGGTGAAGAAATGAAGGCCAATTATGGTTGATCGCAGGTACTTGTGGTCGTGGCAGTTGTGCCATTCAATACTTCTAACGATGCCAATTGCATAAGAAGATGGACATACTATGTTTGTGCGATCTAAGAAGAGAGGGAAGAAGTAAAGTTTGAGGTAGTAGCTTATCTTTTTCATCTTTTCTTTATGTGTTAATTAAGGTCCAAATTAAAAGAGTTGGAGTTGATGGTGGGACGTACTAGAGACAGCTAGCAACAGCTAGGAGCTGGGGCTCGAAGGTTTCAGAAGAAAGTTGCAGTGTGAGTGAGCTTGTATTAACTGGAGCAATCATCCACCACGTGCCCGACTCCTTCAGTCCTCCTTTTGTCGTAGAGTCCAGATCTTCTGTCTAATTTTATTCTATCTTATTTTGTCTTATAAAATCTCAGTCATTTATTTTGTAAGCCCCACGCGAATTTTATACGAGACCCATATAAATAAATGATTGAGATTTATTGGACACAATAAGACATCATAATATTAGACAAAAGATCTGATCTCCTTGCCATATCACCTTCATATACTTTGGTCTCATGGCCACTAGACAAAATATACATATATGTCTATGTACATGTTTTCTTCGGCTCAGCCGTTTCCTTTATGTGTTAATCTCCCAAGCTGAAGACTAATACAAAGTCTCATCCTTTGCCGTCGGATGCAATGGTGATGTAAAGTTGAACATCATAAATTCATATTAAGAAAGAAAGTCTTTTGTGTCAGAAATTCAAAAATATTTCTTTATATGTTTTCTTTGTTCTTTTCTTTATTTGTTCCTCATCCCTCCTTAACCCACCATTCAAGAAATTATCTAAAGCAGTAATTTCTCATATCATATAGTATTCGTTATTAGTATATGGTAGGCTAGGAGTGTTATTTGAACAAAAAACTTAAATTAAATTACTATAAAACATTTTAATTTTTAAATTATATAAAAATTTAAAATATACCAAGTTAATTCCCAACTAAAAAATTGTGCAATTGGTATCACAATTGCACAATAAATTCATGAAAATTAGAAATTGTCTTATGGAATCGGGCAACAAGTAAAAACATTGGTGAAGAAAAAATGGGTTAATAATTGATTTTTTTTTCTTACAACAATAACAACATTCAGTATAAATCTTACTAAAATACGAGATTTAAGAAAATTTAGTGATATGTGCACTCTTATTTTTAACTAGTAGAGAGATTATTTTTAAATGACCTATATAAAGTAATAGTGAAGGAAGTGATTTCTTTTCTTATTTTACTCTAATGACAATTTTTAAAATTTTTAGATCAAATTTTTTTATGAACATGCGAACTTGATCACTTTATAAATTTTACATTTTGTTCATACTTTATTTTAAAAATCAAAAAAATATTGATTTTTATAAAACACGTGGAATATTTAATGTGCTTATAAATTTTAAGATTTTATAAAATTATACTGAATAAAGATAAAATAAATCAAACGAACAGTTTACAATATTTATTAAATACAAAAGATAATTTAACAATTTAATAGTTTGAAGTTTTTTACAACTTTAATAATTTATTCTTAGATTTAGTAAACTTCACCGCCGAAGAGCTTTTTCTCCATTAAGTGCGATAGTGAGTGTGATAGGCGATGGTAGTAATTACCTTCTTTTTCCCACTATAAGGCATTGATTCAAATTGAAGATATGAAAAAAGAGCAAGGTCCGCTAGACACAAATGGACCCAATGTTGTAGACTGCTCACATGCCAAGATCATTGTTTTGTCTTTCTGCTTATGTTTTTGTATAATATAACGTTTATACGTAGAGAGGAAGATGAGCTGTGAAAGAAAAGTAGCATTGCAAGAATCATGTGACGGGAACAACTTGTAAGTGCCCACCTTGCTTTGCTTTGTCCCCGACAATCGACACTTCCTAACCCACGTTCTACTACACATTAATGCAGTATTTTAGAGGCGTAAAGTCATAACATTCTTTATATTAATTGTTATGAACATAACTAGTTGGATTTTTTTTTTTTAAGGAACTATTAGCGGAACAGATAGAAACTATATCTCCGTCTCTTGCACCTCTGTCTCTGTGTCAATTAAACATTTAGCAGCGGTCCCCTCCAGCAGTCCTAGAAATTCATCCAGTACCGTACGAAAGAGGGGACTACTGACGCTTTATTGCCCGTGGAGGGAAGAAAAGGAAAAGGCCAACTTGAACTTGTGTTCTTATTTTCTAATCATCATTATTAAGATTAACTAACTACATTAACACCACCTACAATTTAGATTGATTTTTAAATTTCTAGGAGATTATCTTTGTAGGTTTTCAGAATTCAAAATCACAAATTACATATTTCCAATATCAAATACCATATTTTTTTAGTAGGAGGTCTGTAATTAGTAGCATTTAAAGTGGGTTCTAGGCAATTTAGAAGCGAACCTCTCTACATTACTTCCAAACTCCAATCCAAGATTTCAAATAATATAGGCACTCAAAAACTCACCTACATTTTGAGCCACTCCTTTTTAGGAAGGAAAAATACCATCAAGGCAAACCAGCTGTGATCAGAAGTAAGAACACAGGATGGATACATTAGAAAAGCAGTCACTACTTACACAACCCACCAGCAAAGCATCGCATCACATATTTACGATTGTATTAGTCGTCATCTTCTTGTTGTATCTGCATGCTGGAAGTATTCCCAATAATATCTTGTTCTTTATTTTATTCCATCATTTTATACTACGGAACATGAAACAAAAGGAGGGTCGGATGGGATATGCTCTTGCCTTACAGCTTGATCCTCACCCACATACTTGATAGTTGATAGCACTGGACTACTGGCAAAGCCAACCTTCGTTTCGTGCTCCCCTCTGGATTCCATTTTCAACACCATCTCTATTTGTTCTCTCGTGAGAGAAATGAGACCTGAGCCCAGTCCAGCATTGATAGTACTCGTGATCCATATATGGGGACTCCAGAGCCCAAGTGCAAATTCTTGGTATTAAACATGATTCAAACATGAATGCCATCGTATTGCAGATTTTCAACGGCCCCACTTCATTCCCACGTTCAACGGTAGCCTGTTAAATTAAGATGGAGTTGTTAGATCCTTCAGTGGCCAGAAATCCCATTTAGCAAACGTGCAATGCAACTCGACCAAAAAGAACATTACGATTATAGGATTCTGAACATTGTCTACAGCTCGTAAATTAGAAGAGGCATACCTCAAATGTCTTGGTGTCAGGACCATGGGGAGTCATACAACTATGAAGACTTGCACCACCAGGGAGAAATCCATCAGCCTTTGCCTGAAAATTTAAAACAAAATATAATTCACATTAAACAATGGCAGGAAAATAGCAGTTGTGAGGCATTTCTCCGTTCAAATTAATCACGTTTTATTATATGAACATGGGAAGCTTATATCAAGCTACAAATTTGAGAAGAAAAAGGGAAAAGTGTTCTTTAAATTTACCTCATATCCACCATAAATTAGGCCCATAAATTCACTCATACAGTTCCGGTGGTAATATGGCGGTCGAAATGTGTGCTCGGCAACCAACCATCGAGGGGGGAATATGACAAAATCAAGCAACGCTACTCCAGGTTTATCAGTTGGTGCAGTAAGGACTGCAACAAGATTGCAGGCTTATTGGGAGCCAAAAGAAAAGAAGTTTCAAAGAGAAGATCATTCTCTAAAGAACAGATCACCTACCTGTGTTTATTGAGGGATCACTATGATCAATTAAAACTGTGTTGTAAGGACAAAACTTACTGAGATCATACTGCAGAAGGAAAACATCAAGACCCAATGAGAAGAAAGTAAAATGGCGAGGACTAGAAACCTTTTGTCTACACAAATTTGTCTGTCTAACCTTATATGGAACATAGTTACCATGCCAAGCAACTACATTGAAAGGAGAAAAATCTTGAATCGCAGTGAAAAGTTCTCCACCGAACTTTTGTATGATAGTGTATCCAGGGCGAGAACCCTCTTCAAACCAGGCCTTGGGTACGACGAAGTCCCTTGGAGCAGCAAGGCCATTGGCCCCTGTATACAATAAAAATGATATCCTTGCAGTGCTTGAAACTATGTTTGCTTGAAACTAGGTTTTGCCAAAAGATTAGTTACCAATTGGACCGAGATCAGGCAGCTGAAAATGGGTGCCAAAAATCTCAGCAACATAACCACGAGATGGGCCATCCGGCAACGCAACAGCAAAACGAAATCCCTGTGGTATAACGGCGATTTCACCAGGAGAGACTTGCAACTTTCCACATTCAGTAGTAATCAACAGCCCTTAAACCAAAAACAGAGTCTCAGTTGATCCAATTTTCTTCTTCTTTGTTTGAAAAAGAAAAGACATATTCAGTGAAATTAAACCAATGTGGCTTCTGCCACAGAAAAGGAGGAGCTACATTCAAATCCTTGCAAAAGAACATGGATTGTTGTCAATCTACTTTACATGTTGCAAAATTTTGTTTATCAATTTTTTATGTGAAGCAGTTAATACCAGTTTGTTCTGAAAATTTGAGGCATGATGCGATACATATGCAGTATTTAATAATGATGTTTGATTAAGATCACGAAGATAATCTCACTTCCTTGTTGCGGAACTATCAAGAAGTCACCATCTGCGTTGCAGAACGCACAGTTATCCATTGATGTATTAGCTGCGTACCTAAAAGAAAGCAAGATTCTTATTTATCAAAAATAGATGACGCCCAAACTATACATAATTTCAGCAATCAACTTGTAAACAAACAAATGGCTGGCATTACTGGAACATGACAAAACAATGGGTCCATCTCCTAAGGTTTCTGAGGACAAAATTGTATGGAACGGCAAGGAATAAAATGGACAAGTAAGAAAAGTGGAAAATTACTTACATGTGAACGGCGAAACCATGTCGAAGGAAGGAGCTTCCAGCGCCACATACAGTATATAAGCCATCAACGAAGTCAGTTGGTGAATTTGGAACATCTACTGGCCTCCAACGCAGTTGGGTCGGTGTCGTACAACTGTTGGACTTGTCAAATTCACTCACTAGTCTCTCGTGTCTTGGTGTTCTTGCCTTAAATGGTTCATGGGTCACCGATGGTTTTATCCGATATAGCCAACTGAATATTTACCAAATCGACAAACAATACTATAGCATAAGAACTATGTTTCATGAAAAGATTAAACATGAAACAGATGAAGATTCAAATATTTAATAAATTCAGCTCTTTTAATTATTTCGGAAAGGACATCGATTCAAGTTCCATTCAACCGATGTGGGCCCTGTTTCACTATGGGTTTAAGATGCCAACAACATTGGACAATGCGCTGGATGCAATTATTGCGGATGAGATGAGACCTTATTTAGGAACAAAAGAAAAGCAAAACTGATGAGAAATGATCAACCTGCGTTGATTGAGCTTGCGAGGAGAAGTGAAGGAAGTGCCTGAAAGCTGCTCCGCGTAAAGGCCGTAGGGACACACGAGAGGACTGTTTTGTCCACGTGGCAAGGCTCCAGCTAATGCCTCCGACTCCACGCTGTTTCCAAATCCCGATATGTAGGCCAGACCATCATCCAAATCACAGTCGTCGGTCTTCTTCCCGGCCTCTTGGTGGCAGTGGCAGCTCCTCTCGTTCAGAACCACTTTGCTCTCCATAATTCAATGAACAACTAAGACGGTGATGCGTTATTATTCTTATGGCCGAAGTGACGACGTGGCGTAGATATCAGTTTGAAGAGACGTGTGTGTTTTGATGAGGTTGGCGTATTCGGTGTTGGGAACATGAAATCATTGTTAGGCTGGATAATGGATTTGCATTCCATAAATAATTAATTGCTTTCTCCTGTCTCCACCCTCTAGTTTTATTTTAATCTGATACTATTATATTTCAATTTTCAACACCAGCAACAATTTTATAACGTGGAAGAAGTTTAAAGATGTATGAATATAATCACAAGTCATAAAGATTCATAAATATCTTTACCAACTAACTTATGAAGCAATTACACTCAAATTTACCGCTAAAAATCATTAGAACTCAATTTTGCCTCCCACAATCAATAGAATCATAAACTAGTCATTATCAGAATTACTTTTTATCATATCAATCAACTTAATGAACTCTTTGATCAATTTATCATGATCTTGACGTATAAGTCAATCTAAAAGTTAATTATTAACTTTACAAAAAGGTGTTTAAACTCACGTACTATACACATTTATAAGGTGTTTGGAAACCTTCGAATTGAATTTATTAACGAATTGGATTCAATTACATTAATGATATTTAATTAAATTCAATTTACACTGTTTGGAACAAACCCAATAATATTATAATTGTTTGGAACACAATCAAAATGAATTCAATTATTTCCTATGACATTTTTACCCTTGATTAAAAAGTAGTCTTATTAAATAATAAACATTCACACTTACATAGAGCAAGTTATGAACATCAATTTCATTATAAGTGATATTATAAAAAAAAAAGTTCATTATTAAATTGAAAAGAAAAAATTGATTACAAATGACATTACGCTAGACCGAACTATGAAGACAATAAAAATTTATTATAATTTAGAAGATTAAAAATGCACGAACGAGCAGTAGTTTTTTTGTGTTGACATCTACAAGGCACTATCAATTTTTGAAATTGATCTCCAAATTATATAATATCATAAAAAGTTTAACATGTCTTCCTGTGATAAGGAGACATAATGTGGCGCCCAAATGCCCCCTAGAATGATATGTGGATGCCACACAAGACAGTACAAACAAACCAAAACATTTCGTAGAAGAATAGCATTCAAAATCTTCCATTGGAAGTAATTCAAAACAAACATATATCATATTATACGTTGAACTTAAAACAAACTTGATTCAAACCATACATACATTATAGCAAAAACTTACAACAATTCATAATCATACACTTTATATATAAGCCAAAATAAACTCGAAATACATTTTTGACAAAATAAGACTCATACTCCATTAGCCAATGTGATTGATTCGTCCCAATCTTTATGGTCCTCGCTCTAAACCTACACGAGGCAAATCCACCGTGCTAAACATATAGCTTAGTAAATAATAACTAATCCATACATAAACTGACAACTAACAATACTGAACCAAGTTTAGCATAAGCATGCATTAACAATTTATTGAAACGAACAATTCAAACATAATATATATCAGAACAGATTTTACAGAAAATAGAATTGAATATCAAAAGAGGGTATAAACCCTTCAGAATCAGAACACAATTTTGTTTAAGTCAAAAACAAACATATATCCGAACACAAAATCAGTTGACTGTTAATCCATTTACAGAAGCAGTTAATGGGACCAGAACAGATAATACCATGATTGGTATCTGAAACAGAAGACACATAAGTGTCTAAAATCAGAAGACACCGAAGTGTCTGATTATAGGAGCAGTTGCAGATCCTTCTAGGTATGCCTATTTACCCACAACTAGGACTTAACAGATTCAAAAATAGGGATGTCTGAAATTCAATACACATATCAATCATTGGTTTCATGCCAAAAATTTAAACATATCAATTTGACAGCTTTACAAATCATTCAATGGATCAAAATCAGTAACAAACAAAACAATCAAAGCAAAACTATCAAAAATTTCTTACTAAACTACTTACAAATATTCATCAAGATTTACTTATAAATAAAACCATCTAAATAACAAAAGCCCCCTGTTTGCTTATTGCCTCAAAATTTCGACAATATTTGAAAGTGATCGGTCTATGCGTTCCTCTGTAACATTTAATACAATCACATATCACAATTGTACACGATATGAATTCACTAATGCACATTCATGTCTACTGAATATGTATGATGTATGTTCATGACAAATTCTGGGTTTCTTATCCTTAATCTTGTCACATTATCAATCATATGAAACTATACTCAATTACTCAATCCAGATTTATTTCACAACCAACTTTTCGGTCCACTTTGCTCAATTATTCTCATCAGGAAGGTGAGGTTATTAGGTAATACTTCCTTATATAAAGTTTTCTCTCTTTTTCTTAGGTTTCTAATGATACCAAGTTCATCCAATTTGGTTTAGTATATTAAAATTTATACTCAAAAGATTTTAGACTGTTCTTAAGCTTTAATAGAATTCTTATCTCAACTTCCAATCAAATTCTGAAATTCTTAGAGGCTGAATTAGAATCTAATCTCTTTAGACAATTTGTAGCCTTATGCCTCTAGTTTAATCATAATTAATAATCATCTCATTCTGAGGTCCATAGATCAAGATATAGTCCAATTACCGAAGTATGTTCAGTAAAAATCATCCCAGTTATCATATTTCAGCACAGTCACATTTCCATCTCAAATTCATCAAAAAATCCACTTCAGAAAGTCCTAATTTTTTGTGTGGAGATGAAGATCAATGTCTTATGAGTCCATTGGTTCAAGAATCAAGTCATTTGGATGTCGAGTGAAGAAGTTATAATAAAAAGATCAAAGTATGTTCAGAAAATAACCTCCTTCGGATAAACAGGGAAGTCGCGATTGTGTACATGCACAACCGCGACACTCCGAGTGGTCCTGCGAAGTCACAATCGTGTATATGCACGACCGCAACACTTCGGGTGGTCCTGCAAAGTCACGATCGTGTTATGCCTTAAATACAATTGTATGTTCAGTAAAATACTACATATATTATGATTAGTCCACTTGTCAAATAATTTCTAATACAATTGTGCCTTCTATTTGTCTCTTATTTCTATATTTTTTTATTCTAAAATACCTAAAAATTTTGATAAATCTCCAAATATCCGAAATGTCTCCAAAAATGCAAAATTAATTCTAATACACACCAATTCAATTTTCAAGACAATTAATCCATAATTCACACTTTATTTACATTAAAATCATTTATACCCAGATAACGTCAATGAATGCATATACAAATATGTGTATGTGTCCAAAATTGCATATGCACATATATGTGAAAACTCAATTATGCAAAACATAAAGTGTATTGAAATTCCTCAATATTCTAACCCCCAACACGGGGTGTTACACATAAGATCATTAAATCAGAAAATTAAATAAAAAACATTCATACTTGCATAGAGCAAGTTATATTATCCATAAAGTTCCACACTTAAATAGAGCAAGTTATAAAAACCTAACACTAACCCATCTTCCTAGACAACCAATCTAAACGTAGTTCAACTGGATATGTAAAAAAAACACCAATAAAGTTAGGATGCTCTACAAGCCAATCAACTGCATCCAAGAGAACACGTCCTTCAAATCCTAATTCTTTCATTGCGTCAAATATTTCCTCCTCTTTTCTAACATGAGGGTTTGTGGCTATAATAGCTTGTGCAATTTCTTTCATTTCATTACACAAAACTTGTAATTCCGAAGAAATTTGATCTTCCACTCGTGCTTTTCTTTTCTTACTCGTATAAGATGGCTTTGACACTGAAGGA
Organism: Erythroxylum ulei; assembly: GCA_027564395.1. Lineage (NCBI taxonomy): Eukaryota > Viridiplantae > Streptophyta > Magnoliopsida > Malpighiales > Erythroxylaceae > Erythroxylum > Erythroxylum ulei. Next base: position 82,085,842 of record JANITX010000212.1, on the reverse strand, counting down.
GTTGATGATGAGGGAGCTTGAGTTGTTGGCGTTGTTGGAGTACTCTTGCTCTCAAATGGATAAAAACTCTCTAAATGAACCTCATTATTTGCTTGCATATTATCAATGTCCTCAATATTCATATCCCACCTTTCCTTTTCCCATCTTTGAACCTTTTCCTTTGTACTTTCAGCTTCAGATCTGGTAGCTCTATCTTTCTCATAGATCTTGCGAACAAGGTCCAAATTAGGTAAAGCCTTCCCTCGAATATATTTCACCTTTTCGTTAACCTATCAATCAAAATACAAAAAACTATGTCAACAAACTTCATACATAAAAAATAATACAAATATAAAAAAATTAACTGTATAAGTATTAAATAAAATACCTATATCAAACTTTGCCATACCTCTGGAACAGCTTCAAATGTCTTGGTAACATCATTCCATCAAATTCCACTTTTGCCATCAAGAAATACTACCAAATGCATTTCTTCCCTTAAAGTTCTCAACCGATTTACAATTTTGTTCCTATTAATCTTAACCCCAAACTTTACATTAATTTCCTTTATTACCTCTCTATATGCACCAGCATTAAAGTTTCTATCCTCCTTTTGGCCTTTATTGTTTTTCTCCTTAAGAACTTGAGGCATGCACTTATCCATTTTATAATTCCACCTCAAATATCCATCAGCTTTTTTTTCATCATAATTCACCTCTACGTCCATCGTGTCACCTATTTTTTCCAAACGCAATCCATCACAAACCATCTTATACTGTTATTAACTCTTACTTTTCTCAACAACATAAACAAGCATAAAATTGTTAAAGACAATTACATTCAAAAGACGAACAATCATGTTTACAATTGGCGGTAACAAAAAGAGAAAAAAACATAAACAAAGTTACATAAAGTAATGACAAAATTTTCAACAAATCAATGTTGACAAATGTAATCATTTCACATATGCGCAGCTATACTATTTCTTATTATTTATCCTATTCTACCATCTTCATTCGTAACAATTCCTCCTACGACATTATCATCCTCATGATCACTATTCAATAGCTCTCTATCAACTCTTGCAACAAATTCTTCATCCGGATCATATTGTATCAAAAAGTTATGTAAAATACAACAAGCTAACATAATTTTAGATAATGTGTTCACATCATATTTTGACATCTCAGAAAAAATGGGAAATCTACACTTCAAAACACCGAATGCCTTTCCAATTGCATTACGTAATGAAGTATGTCTCAAGTTGAATAACTCTTTTCCATTAGTTGGAGCCTGCCGAGAATACTCTTTTAAATGATATCGAGTTCTTCTATAAGGAGCAATAAATTCGAACCTTAGTATATATCCAGCATCATCTAAATAGAATTTACCTATAAATAAAAGTAAAACCATTTACTAGATACTTATTGACAATAACACTTTTTGTATATAATATGGAATTTAATAATCTTCAACTAAATGATACCTTGATGAACAATAAGCTTATCTTCTCTAGCTAATGCATTATCTAAAATTCTTAAATCTGAGGCTGAACCTTCCCATTCATGTAAGACGTATGTAAATTTCAAGTCAAAAATGCATGCAACCAAGACATTCATTGTAGGATAATTGTTCCTTCCTTTGTACCTTGATATATTTCCCTTTGAAACTTTTACTTTGATATGTGTTCCATCAAGAGCACCAATACAATTCTAAAAAGTCCATAAAATGCATTAGAATTTTTTTATTAATCTAAAAAAGTATGTTTTTGTATATATTGTTTTAAAAACATACCTGAAAATATGGATAAAATCTTCCTATGCTATTGATTATTTCGGGAGGGACAACCAAACCATTTGTTTGAACCAAAAATTGATCCTCGACGGTAATTATTGCTCTGAGTACTTGGTGAAAGTGACGACTAATTGTTTCAGTAGATCGTCAGAAAAAGAAACTTTGTGAACGAGTGCTAGCTCTACCACTTAAAATATGTAAAAATGTTCCAACTTGTTCCTCATCCAAACTATATTGGTTATCTCTTAATAGTCCCCTCCCACGAAAAATTGAACATAAGCGACTAAATGCATCATAACTCATGCGTAATATGCTATATGCATTATAATGTATCTCTATTGTGGTTAGTAATTCTTGACGTGCAATTTCTCTATGACCTCTTTTTGGATGCACTAATTGTTTATTAGCTCGAGACATATATTGTTGGACCCCGAACCTTTTTGTAAGCTAGGACTGCTAAATGAGAAATTGTTGGAGATTATTTATGCGTCAAGAAAAGGAGAATTCTTGAATTTGAAATGAAATGGAAAAGATGGTTTAGATACAAGATGGATTATATGTGAAATATTGGAAGTTAAAAGCTGGAAAATGTATATGGTTATTGAGTATGCTTTGGTGTTTTAGCCATAACTTGATCTCTAGTTATCCAAATGAGGTGATTTTTGATTTGGATTAAACTAGAAAGATAAGGCTACAATTTGTCTGAAGAAAGTGAATTTTAATCCAGCCTCTAAGAATGTCA
>JANITX010000212.1:81936252-81946355 GCA_027564395.1 Erythroxylum ulei | reverse complement strand
CCCGTGTAGGTTCTGAGCGACGTTTATAAAGACTGGGACAAGACAACCGCAATGGCCAATGGAGTCTGAGTGTTGTTTTGAAAATAATGTAAATTTTCGGTTTGACTTTTGGGTTTGTATCTGATATGTATATGTGGACTTGTTTGTAAGATTGTAACAACGATACTTCAGTTTGGTTTTGGATTTTTTAGTGAGTTTGGGCTATGTACTCTGTAATTTAATGCATGTTTACTTGAATTGTTTATTGGAAGTTTTCGTATTCTTTGATTTGTTGTACTGTTTTGTGTAGCATTTATCTATCCTTTGAGGGGGTATGTGGGTGTTACACACATAGTTATGAGTTAATGTAATAACAAAACATGAGAGTTTTTTGGATAGCACGTGCTTACGCATCGAATTTCTTAAGGAATCATTTATATATGTTCATGAAGTTCACTTACATGTCTGTATTCTATAATTATTAAGAAACTGTTGTTTCTCTATTTCTTCCTGTTATTTTACACAACCTCATTTTTATATGAAGTTATTAAGTTAAGTTTGATATATGTCTTTATTTTTACAAAAAAATGGAGGAAGTTCAAGTACTTTTGATAATTCAGCCATTTTAGGAAGATTAAATAATTCAGTTTAGGCTCATACTAGATTGGTTCTTGAAATAAAAAAACTATACCATTTGTTTATATTGTAACAAACATTTGAAAGGTGTGTGAATCATAAGATTAAAGAAGCATTTACCTACGATCAAAAGTGATGTGGAACCCTGTAAAAAAGTGGCTTATAATATGAGCATGACAATGGTTAGATGGTAGTATAATTTAGGTATAGCATTCAATACTATCCAGTCTTATTATTACTAACTCATGATGGATGTTATTACCTTTTTACATTCTAGGATATAAAGCTTATTGAATTGATGATTATAGAAGAAAACTTCTAAATAGCTATATTTATAAAATAAACATTTATTTGGATAAAAGAAGGATGGCTTGGCAACTTGTAGGTGTTCAATCAAATACACTCGTGACCTCCTTCATTGTGCATACCTTGAATCTTCCAAATCTGTCTCCACACCCATTACCTCCTCTCTACTACTTCCAAAAATTATGGCCTTCCTCTCTCTAATTTTACCAAATATTGTAGTACTGTTGAAGCAATTCAATACTTTTTCTAACTCAATCATATATCCAATTTGTTGTTAACAAAGTTTCTTAATTCTTACATTGTCCCACTGATGTTTATTGGACAACAATGAAATGCATCCCCCCATCCCATGGTTTGCACTTAACCAAACCTCCAACCTTAACTATCATTGCTTACTCTGATGCTAACTGGGTTAGGTGTTCTGACGATCACCGATCTACATTTGGTTATTATATTTTCTTTGACTCCTCTTTAATCTCTTGAAGTTTTAAGAAACATTCTATTATGACTAGATCTAGTACTGAAGCAAATTATAGAAGCATTACTCTAGTTGTTGTTAAACTATGTTGGCTTAATTCTCTCCTCGGTAAACTTGGATTCTATGATATTCAACTACTTTTGTATTGTGACAACATTGTCGCTACCTTTTTTGCTGCAAATCATGTCTCTCTTGCTTTTATCAAACATATTAAAATTGATATATATTTTGTTTGTGATTTTGTTAGCTCTGTACATATGTCATATATCAGATTTTCACCAACTTGCTGATATTCTTACCAAACCGTTGGGTTCTACTCCCTTCTTATTATTAGTTCCATTAGATACAATCCAAATTATCTTAGTTTAGATAAGTATCATACATCATCTGATCTTCTGCTTTTAGTTTAAATCATGCATAGTATGATTATTTAGATTAGTTTGAATCAAATTGATTCATCTTATTTAAAGCCATACATAAATACACGCAGGTTGTGAAGCAACATAGGTACAATTCACTTTACTCCTAAATTTCTTAGCCTTATTCTCTGTTCATCAACCTTATTGGCAGTCCACCTTGGCTCACTGCCAATCTACCAAACTGGCACGTCGTTTTTTCGATCCTTTCCAAGTTTTAGAACGCGTGGGTCTAGTCGTTTACTGTCATGCTTTACTCGACTCTGCTTACATCTATGACATCTTCCACGTTTCCAAACGCAAAACTTTAAAAAGGGGATCCTCACAGCCGACAAATCCATTGCCTCAGGAGTTTGTGGACAGTCAACCTTTACTGAAACCATTGAAAGCTCTGGGTCATCGCCAGATACGTCTTTATGTAACACCTAACCAACAGATGCTAATTCAATGGGAGGGACAACCCACATCCGATGTCACTTGGTAGCTACTACATGAGCTCATCAAGGATTCTCCCGAGTTTGCCTCAAGGACAAGGTCATTTTTGTAGACCAAGCCAATGTTGTAGGCCCAAACTCACTAAACCCGTAAAGCGTGAAAAGCTCGGCCCAAATTTACCCTCTCCCGTGTGAGTTGGAAAAAGTTAAAAGTACGAATAGTCAAGGTGCAGCTATATTCCAAGACCATGTATAAATAGCGTCAACAGGAGTTGTTTGGTTGTTTTTGCGGACCACATATTCTGTTCTTTTAAACAATTTCAACCTCGCGTAGTTAATTTTATTTACATATTTATATAAAATTTATATAAATATATGAACAAAATTAACTAACACATCATTAAAACACCAATTTAAGAACAGAAGATTTCGCGTGGTTTTTGCCAGGCATGATTAGGCTACAGTGGCCACCTTAATTCTGTTATAAAATATTATGTAAAGAAGAGACGTACGAAATGAGATGGCAAACATATTCCACCACTCTCAACGTCTGACATTCTTCCTTTCCAACGTTCTACACAGAATTCTCTCTCTCTCGTCATCATAGTCGACACCACAAAGTTGCATCACTTGCCTCCATGTTTTCTTTTCTTTTCCAATAACCACAAATTAGCGAATTACCCCAATTGAAAGATACCTAGCTAGTAGCTTGATGAACCATGGACTCAAAACACGAGAGATGCGCTCAACTCCACTGGATACGATGGTCATGTTGCAAAAAAGGTTCGCATACGTAAACGAGACGAAGACCCTCCCCCTCCCTCACTTGTTCCACCTACTTAACCCAGTTATTGCGCAGAAATCACAGGACGCCCAGATTCTAGTTTAACCAGAGCGAGGGAGTTAGAATGGCCAGAAGAGGATCCTACAGAGATAGCAGAAGGGGATATCAATATGGTGCAAGGAGAATTTGGCTTAGGTATCAAATTATCCAGCACATTCAGAGGAAGACTCAGACAAACAATGGGAGAAGGCTGTTGTTGTAAAATTGCTAGGAAAGAAGATGGGATTCCATATGCTTAAAACCCGATTGAACACCATGTGGAAATTGACGGGTCCCATGAAAATTTTTGATATAGATAACAAATTTTACCTAATTAACTTTGTGGAGGAAGAAGACTACCTGCAGGCGCTCACAAAGGGACCTTGTGTGATCTTTGGACACGTTCTTTCCGTGCAACCATGGCACCTAGAATTTCGCCCCTCTTATGGTAAGATCTCGCATGTTGTAGCTTGGGTTCGATTTTCAGAACTCTCGGTCGCACGGTATCACCCTTTTATACTAAAAGCCCTCGGGAATTTGGTTGGATACACAGTTAAAATTGACGATAATCCGCAACAATCTCAGAGAGGCAAATTTGCGAGGGTTACAGTTGGCATCGACATAAGCTCCCCCCTTCATTCCATCGTTGAACTTGACGGCGAAATAATCAAAGTCTCATATGAGGGTCTGCCATAGATTTGCTTCTCTTGTGGTATGGTTGGATATGGAGCTATGGATTGCCCTACAAGGCGGAACCTAGAAACAGAGGGCACCATCGGAGAGAAGGGGCGGGCCATTCCACCGGCAACTCGAACTGAAACTCTGGCAGTCGACCTTCGGAAGGAGGTCTACGAACCATGGATCCAGTTCCAACGACGAACTCGACGCCTAGCAAACAGAGCAACGGCACAAGGAAGCGACCAGAGGGGCAGTCATAATCAACTGGAATTGAGGGGCTTGAGGTATACGATACTGATCGAAAATGAATCGTTGGAACTATTAACTGATCAACCTCGGCCTACTGAGGAGAACCAAAGAACAGAGACCACTAATATGTCAATTAAAAATCAAATACAATTGAAATCTTAAAAAAAATGACGAGCCAAGACCATAGAAACGAAGGACCATCGTCTAGTGGAACTGTGGGAAATAACAAACAGAGTACGGGTTCCAAACAAAATGCTCCATCTCGAGTCAAAATAAAAACACTTATGTTTCAAAGTAGACGACAGAGGAGCCACAGCGAAACACACGTCATCACGTGGCCATTTCCATTCCCTCACGTACAGAATTACAGCCTGTTTGGAATGTGATCAAGATTAAATTCAATTCATCTGTTTGGAACTACAAAAGGAGCATGATTTGAATTCGTCCATGGCTTTAAAACCCACTTTCTTAAGGGGTTGAATTCACGTTAAAAATCACGTGAATTCTGCTCCCGTCTTTTTTAACTGCAATATATATGGAGATGAGAGGAGCTGCAGAGAGAAAAGAAGAAGAGACCCCAAGGAGAAGGAAAAAGAAGAGGTCTTTCTGAATTGTTACTCGAATTTTCTGCCTTTTTTCCCCCCTTAATTAGATGGCTATGGGTTGATTTTCACTTTGCTAGCTTAGCTTTTTTCTGGGCTTGATCGATTTGATTGAATTTTTTTAACCAGCTGGCATGAGAAAGGGTTGTTGGGTTTGTTTATATATGATCGCCGGCTATACTGGTGCGATTTGTTATTGGATTTTTCCGTTGAGTTCTCTTTCTTTTTTATCGCCCCCTTCCAATGTGATTATCATTTTTATTACTTCTCTGTTATGCGTTCCCACTTAACAAAGTTTAGAATTTTTTGTCCGAAATTTTTGGCCTGTCATTTGCTTATGCTTGGTTTGCGTAGAATGTAGATGATAGGAATATAACTAAAAGGTAGTATTTGATAGTGGCTGGTGTTCTGATTCTGTCTGGGCCTTTTTAGTGTTGATTTTAGTTTGATCTTTAATGAAATGCTGTTGTGAAGAAAATAGATTTTGGGTTATGCTTGGTCTTCTGTATCTGAATCATCAATTAAGTTGAAAAAAGTCCAGTGTTTGCCTTGTTGTTAATTATGTTGGTAGATCCTCGTTTGGATCATATTGCAGTTTGAAAACATTTCAGAGTTTGTATGGCTTGATCGGTCTATGTTAAGCTGGTCCTTGTGATGGCAATCAATCATATTCAAGTTTTCAAGCTAATTACTGTCTTTTTTTAATCAATCTGAATGATTATTTGTGATGAGCTGATGTGCACTTCGTATTTTCTTAACGTATTGTATAATATTCTCATCATTGATCAATTTTTATATTTTATTTCAGGGTAGTACAAATGGTAGAAAATGTCATCTCTACCATTCTCTTTTGATCAACTCTAAATTAGCAGCTCAATCTGATGTTAGAACCGTAGGCAACATGGGTTGCATTTGGTTGAAGGTTGGTAGGGTATCTGCAAAAGATTTACGTGGTGAAAATTGATTCTTCTATAAAGTAAAATGTGTGGTTAAAGCTGCATTTTCCTCTAACAACATTGATGGGTTTGGTGGATTTGAATTTTACTAGTTCTTTGTGACAATTGAACTTGGTTTTGATTCATATGGTTCCTTTCTTTAATAAGAGGGTGTGGAATAGATTGCGTAAGGGTAGAATAGGTGAACTTCCGTAACTTTCTCAATGACTATATACTCAACCTAAAGAATTGGATTTGTTTTAAACAGTATAATTGAATTCAATTCTAATATTACTGGTTTTGTTCCAAACAGTGTAATTGAATTCAATTCTTATATTACTGGATTTGTTCCAAACAGTGTAATTGAATTCAATTCTAATATTACTGGATTTATTCCAAATAGTGTAAATTGAATTTAATTCCACTTTCATTAATGTAATTGAATTCAATTCGTTAATGAATTCAATTCGCAGGTTTCCAAACATCCCGTTAATGATTCAAGATCAATCATTTACTTTGCCCATGCATGAGGACATGGGTTGAGGGGATATAGAGGAGGTATGGAAGTCGACTGCATGAATACTGCATTACCATTGTCACTTAAAGACCACACTCTGCCTCCATCTAGACTACCTGGTCCTAAGAAGGATTCGACGTCAGAAATTGAGACCACATCTGTACCCGATTCTCAAATGGAGGAGGTACCACAGAATCAAATGACAAACCCATGTCGGGCTCCGGTTGATAACTCAGTAAACACTCATGCTTAACAGTGTTTACTTCATCTTCTGTTCTTTATTTATGTCGATATTCTTATGGAACTATCAAGGGGCTGGAGGTAAAACCTTCAAGCCGATCATTAAGAACTATATTAAGATTCATAATCCTCTCCTTGTTATCTTGGTTAAGCCAAGAATCAGTGGGGTCGGGCAATGTAGGTTATTAGGAGCTTGGGTTTTGATCACTCTTTCAGGGTGGAAGCTGAAGGCTTTTTGGGTGGCATATGGTTATTATGGAAAGCTGATATTGTGGTCCAAATTCTGCTAGCTCACCGACAATTTATACATGCTAATATCGAATGGGAACAAATGTCTTTTGACTTCTCTGCCATTTATGTTAGCCCTACATATTCTTTACAACAATACTTGTAGAAGCATAGACATAAAATTGCTAGGGTTACCTCTAAACTGTGGCTTTTGGGTAGGGACTTCAACGCCAAGCTAGAGAGAAATGATAAACGTGGAGGTTCTCGACTCCAACCTATAGTTAATACACAATTTCAGGATTGTGTGCAATGTTGTCAACTACAGGATCTTGGATTTTCAGGGCCTAAATTCACATGGAGGAGAGGTCCAATTCTCGCTAGACTAGACAGAGTTTTCTGCTCTAATTCCTAGTAGTCTGCATTCCAGAACACTTCAGTCACTTATCTACCCTTTATGAAGTCAGACCATCGGCCACTTCTTGTAAAACTAAAACAACGCACACATTCACCTCCGACCCCTATGCCTTTCAGCTTTCAGTTAACTTGGTTGACTTATGAATGCTTTGACCAAATTGTTACAGATAATTGGAATTCTACTATGTCAGGTTTTAGTGGTGCGATCAGGAATTTTTCGGAAAGATTACAACATTAGAACTCTAATACTTTTGGCAATATTTCCCATCGAAAAAGGAGACTAATGGCACGACTTGAAGGCACTCAAAAAACTCTTGAAGAAGAAGACTCGAATTCTCTTAGAGAGCTAGAGAAATATCTACGTTCTGAAATGGAACAGGTCCTTTGTCAAGAAGAACTTTATTGGCATCAGCGATCAAGATGCCAGTAGCTAGGCCAAGGAGACGAAAATACTAAGTACTACTATGCCATCACAATTGCCAGACGACGTTACACAAGGGTTGTTTCCTTAAAGGATGAAAATGGGTGCGAGGGATTGGACATAAAGAGTATCCAAAGAATAGAGAAGAACTTCCTTGAAACACCCTATACGGTAGAAATCCAAACTACTGAGGACCTTCCTATCAATGATATTTTTCCTTCCCTATCTTACAGGGAGATAAATGATCTGGAATGTCCTCTCAGCCTTGAAGAAATCAAGACAGTTTTCTTTAATATGGCTCCTAATAAGGCACCAGGCTATGATGGATTTACCGCCTTATTCTACCAATCCCAATAGGACATCGTTGGGCCCTCTCTAGCACCCTTTATACAGAAAATTTTTAGACATGAAGCTTGGGAATCTAAACTGAATCGTACCATCATGGTTCTCATACCAAAGCTTCCTTCACCCACGTCGATCACTCAATTCAGGTCAATTGCTTTATGTTCAGTGATTTACAAAGCTATTACCAAGATTATTGTAAACCGGCTTAAACCTCACTTCGATGAGCTCGTAGCTCCAACTCAATGCAGTTTTGTTCCAGGATGATTGATTACTAACAAGATTATTATTGCTCAAGAAGTCATACATACAATGAAAAGGAAATCCAGACAGAAAGGGATAATTGCTATTAAGGTGGATCTTGAAAAAGCCTATGATAGACTTTCTTGGGATTTTATCAAAGATACAATTATCGATATTGGACTCCCTGACTCTTTGTTTAAACTTATTATGAAGTGTCTTTCCTCAGTTTCTATGCAAGTGAATTGGAATGACAAACTCAGTGATCCATTTACTCCCATTTGAGGTATTCAACAGGGCAAACCCCTATCACCTTATCTTTTCGTCCTGTGTATGGAAAGATTGAGTCATTTAATTACTAATTCAGTGACACAAGGATGGTGGAAGCCTATTAAATTAATTAGAAGAGGGTCTCTTATCTCTCACTTGTTTTTTTGCTGACGATCTCATTCTATTCTCAGAATCCTTAATTGAACAAGTGTATGTGATTCGTGACATGTTAAATACTTTTTGTACCGCTTCAGGACAACAAGTCAGTCATGACAAATCTCGTTGCTTTTATTCCAAGAATATACATCACTTAGTGGCGCACTATTTAAGCAGCGAATTGGGCTTTAAACAGACGAACGATTAGAGTGCCCCTCTTGCACGAGCGAGTCAGTAAAAGAACCTATCAACATATTCTCGATAAGGTTCAACAACGGCTCTCAGGATGGACGAATCACATTGACTCAATCAATCATAGCGGCTCTTACCATTTATACAATGCAAACAGTCCACCTGCCTCGCAGTCTTTGTGATGATTTGGAGAAATTAATGTGACAATTTCTATGGGGCTCGTCTAATGGCAAAAAGCGGATTAACTTAGTAAAATGGGATAAAATTTGCCAACCTAAGGAGATGGAGGGTCTAGGCATTCGGAAAATTCGAGAAACCAATGATGCCTTACTAGCGAAACTAGGGTGATCGATGGTTTCTAAGCCTAATGTGTTATGGGTGCAAATTCTCTCTGCAAAATATAATTTTGATATCAACAACATTTCTACTTCTTTTTATGCAACCGGTGTCTCAATGGTTTGGAAGAGTATAAAAGCCACTTGGCACCATGTGCTTCAAGGCATGAAATGGACGATCTGTGATGGATTTAGGACTCGTTTCTAGCTAGACCCTTGGATTGAGGGTTTGGAACCTCTTATTTCCCTTGCAATGGCTACTATTCCCCAATCAACTATTAATCTTCGTGTTCAACACTTTGTGGACACTGATGGTACTTGGAAATCGGAAGCTTTCCAATCTCTGCTCCCTACTTCGATTTGCGTGTCCATTGCGGGTATTTTTCTTCCCAAACCCTACTTGGGCCTGATAAGCTGATTTGGGAAATTTCAGACACTGAGCAGTTCAATACAGCATCGATATATTCCATGATGATGGATCATGAGGACGCTTCGTCTAATGGATTTTGGAAGGCAATATGGCAGTGGAAGGGCCCGCAACGAATTCGCTCCTTCCTTTGGCTCCTCGCGCACGACCGATTACTTTCTAATCAATAACGACTACGCAAACATTTAACTACAGATATGGCGTGCTATCACTGCCGAATAGAAGAATCCTCGCTATATGTAGTGCGTGACTACACAAAACCCCACACCTTGTAGAGTGTGTTCCCTCCACAAGTAATCTCCTTTGAATTTTTTTCACTATGACGTCTCATGAGTGGATCATTAAGAATCTCCAAAAACACCGACTAGTCCTTGTTTTTGATTGGTCGATTCTCTTTGGAACTGTATGTTGCTTCTTATAGACCTGGAGAAATATGGCCCTTTTTAAAGTGCACTTTGATTGGTCGACTTCACCAGTGTATCATGGTTTGGAGTAAGCCCATCAGATTTATAAGGCTTCAGTCTGGCAAAGTTGAGCAAATGTTGGTTGTCGCCCTCGGCGTGAACAACTCATAGGCTGGTGCAAACCAAGAATAAACACGGATGGAGCGTGCAACAGATTGTCATCTTCGCCCACAACAGGTGGCCTTATTTGTGATAGTTCAGGCAGTTGGCTTGGAGGCTTCGTTCACAATCTTAGCCGGTGCTCCCTGATTGAGCCCAAGTTGCTATTGTTAATTGGCTGCATTTTTATAATTGTTAAAGCACTTTTTGACTCCTAATTGC
>JANITX010000212.1:81899389-81909624 GCA_027564395.1 Erythroxylum ulei | reverse complement strand
AGCTATCGAAAAGGAAAAATCGCAATATACTTGATTTTAATTATTTTGTCATTATAATTAGGGTGCATAAATTAAAATAATTATTTAAAATATATTTAAAATTTTCTATAAAACAAAATTTTAAAAAGTTTTTATTTTTTAATATTTTTAACAAACCAACCACTATCAATGGTAATGGTAATCATTCCTTCATCTTAACCAACTATCATAATTATAATGATTATATCCATTCTCATTCCTCACTATATTCATTCCTATTCTCATTCCCATTACTCTCTACGAACCAAGCGCCCCCTAAGTAAGCTGGAGGAATGTCAAAGCCAACCAGAAAATTAGCGGGGCAAAGTAAAAACAAACAGAAAGGCCCTATTTGGCAATCGATTAATTCTATCAACTGTTAGTTTATAGCTGATTATATCAGTTGATTTGACCAGCAGATTGCATTAGCTGTTTGTTAGAGATGTTTGGTAAAATTAGCTGTTTATGTGTAAAATGACTTATAAAGGCATAACTTAAAAAATTACAAGGGTATTAATATTATATATCTTAGTATTTCATTGAATATTCTTATAAGAATTTAGATTTTAAAGAAGTCATGTTCACCTGTACTGTTTCATCATCTATGAGAAATTTATGCGACTCTTTCTATTTTTATTTTCGTTTAAGGTCAACATTTTATTTATAACATATAACTGTATAAAATAATTATAAGAACAAATAATGTTCCTAAAACGTGAGTATCTAGGAACCTTAACTAGTTTATCTTATTTACTAGAAATTGTTGTATATTAAAACTAACAAAAATATGATGTGTGTAGTACTTAATTACAAGTTAATCAAGAATACAATTTAAACATCAAAATATTACGCAATTACGCATATAGAAGAATTGAAGGCTGGCTGGTATCACAGATAAGTGGAAGAAGAAAAGTGAAAAAATATCCTTATTTAAGCAAGAGTTGAAGTGTTTGATACTCTTTTTTCTTCTTTAGCTGCTGGTGGTGGATACATTTAAGAAAAGGTATAGTTGGATTTTACTACATTTCATTTTAGTTGATGGACGAAAACGCTCATATATTGCAACGCTTTCGTTTTCAGCTGGCTAGCTTCAATAAGCTTATTAAAAAGCTGCTCTCCAAATGTTGTTGTTAACTGTTTGAAAAGTCAAACAGCTAACAATAGCCGATTGGTTAGTATCCAAACAAGTCCAAAACTAATAAGGAGGAGAAGGAAAATAAATGGATGAAGAATTGTTAGGGTTTTTCTTTTTCCAAATTTGTTAAATTTATAAAATAATTATCTGGAAAATAATTGAACACGTGTCAAAACTTGTAATATGATATAGTGTGTTACATCAGTGACATTAATAAAGAACTTAACATTGGGTTATTTTCGCAACAAATTAAAAATTTGAACATTTTACGTCATTTTTTAAAGCTTGGATTAGTATTGCAAAATTGAGTAAAGTTTAAGATTTTTTTATAATTAACCCTTTCATTTACCACTATCTGGCAACTTTAGGAGAGATTAAAATCATATCTATATTCATATATGACTATAAATTTGTATTGTTACTATTTATTTCATGTTAAACACATTATGGTAATCATAGCAATGATTAAAGCATCAATTCGGTTTGGTTGGCTTTAAATTGTTTAACTTTTTTGTTCGGTTTTCAACTTTCCGATATAATTTATTTTAATAATTCTTATTATTAAAAATCAATCACTTTATTAATTAATCTATCAATTTTCATAAATTAATAAGTTCTTATAAATTAAAATTAATTAATTAATTTTTATTTAATAATATTTTTCAATTAAACTTCAAAATTTTTTATGGATAAAAATAATATCTTTTAATTATAATTTAAAATTTTGTTTTATTTAATTTTTAATCAATTTTATTACAGTTTAATATCATTTAAACTTATATATTTTAAACACCTTGAGATTACCGATTTAAGTTTAACTCTGGTCATTAGTGTCGAGTAAAGTTAAGGCGAATTTATAATCGAGTGCAATCATGCCTGCACTAATGCATCAAATTCCGTCAAAATTTCGAAGTTAAATTTGCTTGAATAAAAGTAGTGCTAAAATGTGTGACCTTTTGGGAAGTTCCCGTGTTGCATCCTTCACTTAGATCTTTTTAAGCCCCTTAACAGGTGGTCAAGTTGATAAAGTAGAACTTAGTGCGAAGTACTCGACTGATATAATTTACAGGTTATTACATCAATATGAAATTTACCCCGATAAACATTCAAAAAGTAATAATTGCGGGTTGTTTTGAAAAAAAAAAAGGTATTTATAATCGTTATGATTTCAATTCTCTATATAATTATATTTTTATTACTCGCGAAAAAGGGAGGTCTGTAATTATACAATACTAGGGACGGAATCATAGATTTATGGGTAATAAAAGCTAGCTATATGAGTCCTCTCCGTGTCTCTTTATTTTATCCGAAGGAGAGAGATTTCAAATATAAAAGAAAGTTTTCTGCTTTAATACTCTGCTTTCCCTTCCAGAATTTTTTCTTGCAGTTGCAATTTCAAGTCTTCGCCATGGGTCGACCTCCTAGTAATGGCGGCCCTGCATTCCGTTTCATGGCCAATGAGGTTTTCTTCTCTTTCTTTTTTCTTTTTTAATTTATAATATTTGAAGCTGGGTTCTTGTTAATATTTGGGTTTTCCTTCTGTGATTTCCTTGGTTATCGTTTTAGTTTTACTTTTCTACTCTTATTAATGTCTTGTTTCTGAGTTTTCTTAGTTGCATGTAACAACTGTCTCTTGAAACTTACCCCTCGATTTAAATTGGATTATGTTTCGTGCTGTTACTTCATTTTTGTTTTTCCAACTAAATTTTTATGTCATGAAATTTAATATCTCCATGCATATAATTATGTGGAAATAGGAACACTATGACCAAAAACTTCTAACATCAGAATTTGATATCCTATTGCCGCGGATTTTGTTTTCCAAGAATTTGCAAATTCTATGAGAAAACTGTTTTTGCAATAATATCTACTTACTGCAAATTTTTGTTGGGTTGCTCATATACGATGTCTATGCTTACAGGAATCTGAGAATTGAAGTTTAGGATTCGCCTTGTATTAATTTTATTCAAAAGCTTATAGAGATTTGACCTTGGACCATGATGTTGTAAAGATCCTAATATATATTTGACATATGAAATGAAGAATTTGGATTTGATAAGACAATGCGATGAATGAAACAAGTGTATAAATTCATTGATGAAATGCCTCACTGTAGCTTTTATGAAACTGTTTCATTGTAGCTGCTGGAGCCATAGTGCATTAACGCTTTTATTTTTTATCAGAGGTTAAGACAGTGTAGTTTTGAATTAGAAAGAAAAAGAAAATGGTGCAGCTGCTGGTGCAGTAGTGTTAGCCTTTATTAACAGAGGGTGCTACAGTGTCATATTGATTTAGAAGGAAAAAATGATATAGAAGGGCATCTTGAAAAAGCTTTGAGAAAAGGAATCACTAATTCAAGTTCATATGAATACGTCTCTGTATCTACTTCTCTCTTTATCCACATGCACATACCTACAGTATGTCACAACAGCAGTTTGTTTTGGGGTGGGGGTTCTGTAGGTACATCTGATTTAGAAAATCTGAATGTATTATTGTAAAACGATGTGTTCTACAATGTCCTCTAGGTAGCAGAGATGGATGCAATTTTACAAGAGCATCAAAACAACATGCCAGTTAAAGAGGTTCTTGTAGCTCTTGCAGAGAAGTTCAGGTTTGGCTTTATATTTGTTCGACAACTTAAGGTATTCAACCTAATAAGCTTGATGCAGTGCATTGATGTCAAATGTCCTTTCCTGGGTTTAGTGAATCTCCAGATCGAAAAGGGAAAATTGTGGTGCAGATGAAACAAGTGAGATGGGTTTATTGCTTTACTTTCATTTTGTAAGGAGAAAGTATTGAGAGTTTGTTAATAAAGTGGAGTTTTGGTTGTAGGTTTGGAATTGGTTCCAAAATAGAAGGTATGCAATAAGATCGAAATCAAGTAAGCCTCCTGTAAAGCTCAATGTCACGCCTATGCCTCGGGATGATTCAGCCCCTGTAAAAAGTGTGCCTCAAACTATAGCTGCTTCCATACCAGCTCCTGTCTCTGTAACTGGCCCTGCTTCTTCGGGTAGAATGAAGTTCTGAAATCTTTCCTCCTCCTTCTCGTATTGCTTTCATTTTACAGCCTTTGCAAACTAATCTAAACCGAATCCTGTGTGATAGATGAAAGTTGTGATCTTGTTATCTTTATGTAATTGCTTCATGTGTTGCTGATTAAATTTAGAATTCACAATGTTTTGAGCTAGTTTAAGTTTGTGAAGTCAGCTAGAATGCTGACTCTTAAAATTGAAAATGGTTGGGTTAATTCCCACTCATCATTCTTGGGTAAGGATACATTGCCCTACACCTACATTAATGGATCCCAGCTTGGTTCTTATAAATGCAAATGCTGTAAAATTCATTGTAGAAGGTCTTCAAGGTCAATCTTCATTCATATTTAAGAAAATATGTGAAAATTGTACAGTGATGCTGACAGTGTGCAGTTTTCAAGATGTAGACTTACACATTAGGGGAAAGCACTCATTTTAGTGTGTTCCTGTTCTCATTTTCTTTTGCATTAGTAACATGATGCTCAGTTCAATTTTCTTTTCATATGTAAATGGGAAAAAATGTGAGATTAATTTATAATCTTTTTTCTAAATGGTGACAAATTTCCAAAGTGCTACAGTTTCAAAAACATTATGTTCCATGTTTAATCCTGGGTATAATTTTTGTCCTTATTCCTCCTACTTAAATTTTTGGGAAGAATTTTATTAAGTAATGTAATTGGGAACCTAATCATACATTTCTCTTGAATGTCTGTCAAAGATCATGATTTTAAAAGTGCATCATGTCTTTATATTCCTTGGATTAATCTTTCCTGTTTCTAATTCTTGAAAGTTCATTCTGTAGGAGGAACCATTTCAGAGCATCCTTACATGGAATTTGAAGCCAAATCTGCAAGGGATGGAGCCTGGTAATTGTTTTGTGCCATTCCTGTTTGGAATAAATTGAGGATGATTCTAGGTGTTTCTCAGTGTAATTCATATTTATTGTCTTCCTTATTCAAACAAATTGCTTTTTCAGTTTGATTCTCTTGTTTTTTTTCCGCAGGTATGACGTTGCATCGTTCTTGGCCCATAAACTCCCAGACTCCGGTGATGCAGTAATGCTCATGCTCTTCTTTACTACATATTTGATTGCATATTATTCCACATCACATGTTGGCTTTTTTTAAGTTTATACAAGCATTCATTACTTGTTTCTTACAAAACTATTAAAACTCCTTATATCATGGTCTTGGTCTTGAATAACATGCTTATCTGTGACATTGAGTCTCACCAGAAAATTATTTTCATTATAGTTTTTGTCAAAGTTATCCTGGTAGCTATTTCATGTTTCTAACTATAGTATTGCCAACTCTATTAGCACTTCTATCTTTGTCTTGCTTAATATGTTTTATCTGGATTGTAACCATTTATGTACCCTGGCATTAAGTTCCATTAAAGTTATGGGATGTAATTTTATTTAATTTAGACTCCCTTAATGCATTTGTTAAATGTGTCAATTTCCACATTGACATAGAGTAAAAATTAAGAGTAGTTTATATACAAGTGCTCATAACCTAATGCTTTAAAGTTTGGGTCGAAGATAGAGTCCTTTCTTGTATATAAACCACTTGAAGTCCCATTGAAGTAGGAGATAACTCCTGTTTTCGAAATTTAAGCATGTATAATGCTTAAACACAAGTTTTTGTGGTCTACGATATAGTGTAATTTCGGTCTCTCCGAACTCTTCAGGTTTGGGTCTTGCCTGAGCCATTCGAGATTAGGCTTGATATAATGAGTGGATTATAGTATGACTGCAGTTCGTAGACTTCCTCTTGACAAACTAGTAGAACTAAATGTCAGAATATTTTTCTGTGTTTGACTTCCAACAAGAAAGTTAATAAAGCTACAGAGAGAAAAATATTTAGTGAGAGAACCCAATGACCTCATTCTTGGGAACATTGAATATCTATATAATGACTTGAGGTGCATGAGATGATGTCACCATCTCGTCCAGATGTTGAGAGATTTTTCGATGTTTGAGCTCTATTTTGACCATAGGCCCAAAAGGTTTTGATCAATACCTATCAGTCTGGAGAGACTCAAAAATGTTAATTTCAGCAAGCTTACAGATTGCGTCATCTCCCCACAGATTCCATCACCTACTTCTAGGTTGCACCAAATATTATCTTGATAGTAACCTGATCTGCTGTTACTGTAGACTGAATTTGTCCTCATGTTGTTCCCATGTTTTTTGTAACTATTTGTGGTAAGCTATTGCTCCTAGCAATCAGTTTCTCTTGTTATCCAATAATGTTGCTGGATTTTATCAGGAAGTACTAGTTCGGTTTTCTGGCTTCGGACCAGATGAAGATGAGTGGGTAAATGTATTCAAACATGTCAGGCAGAGATCACTCCCGTGTGAAGCATCAGAGTGCGCTGTCGTTATTCCTGGGGACTCCATACTATGTTTTCAGGTGTGGATTTTAGGTGAAATGAGATGAACACATGAATTGATTTTTCAGTATTTTCCTTGATATGTTCTTTGAAACTTCATTGCTCAATGTAGAAAGAGCGAGAATAAATGAGGGAACTTGGAAGAGATATAAATATATACTAATCATTTGTTTCCATGCATGATATATTGTCATTGTACAGGCTCCCATATTTTACAGAGTTAAAGGCCAATTAACTGATTGTGAACATTTTAAGGGGTTGATATCATATTCCACAGAATTAAGTGGTTTCGAGTTTGAATAGCTACTAGGTAATGGACTGTAAAAATATTACAGTAATAACAAGCAAGAGTTCTAGTTTCAGCCTTTAATCTAAAGTCCTTATTTTGCTCCATTGATGCTTAAAAATCTACAGGAAGGTAAAGATCAGGCTCTTTACTTTGACGCACAAGTTCTTGATGCTCAAAGACGAAGACATGATGTAAGAGGTTGTCGTTGTAGGTTTCTGGTGCGATATGAGCATGATCAAACTGAGGTAACTTTATGTCTCCCTTTGTATCTGTTCAAACTGGTTTTGTCACATACTGACCATTGTGATTGCAGGTTGCTTTTGGTTACAATCTAATGGTAGACTTGTAGCAGTTTTGTCTTCCTTATTTTGTTGAATCCATTGGCTTCTTTTTCATTTGCATAGGGATTGAACAGAAATGGTGATTTATCCTTTTTGAATGGAAATTTTCTTGAAATAAGGTATTCATAGCTGTGATATTTTTTGCGATTCTGTGTGCTTTGTCTTAATCACCCCAAGTAAATGATGCATGAACATCTCTCTGGCTTGTATTTATGAGGTTATTAATGCAACTGGACAGTGTTAACAGTGTCAGCTTATGATTGATACTTGGTGGATCAGGTGGTAATGGCCACCTCGGCCAGTGATTCTAAGGTTCACTAGTAAGATGCTATCTGATGTAACATAAAAAGAAAACTTTTGTTTTCTTTAACCCAAGCTGCATGTTGCACCTTTTTGCCAAAACAAATGAGGCATTGGAGACTACTTAATGTGTTTTTCGCATCACGCAAGATTCCCAATCTCTTGAATGTCTTAACCGAAACTCATTCTGTTATTGATGTCAAAGGTGGAGAAATACTTTTGCTTTTATTTTGTTGGTCTGAATTGAACCTAGAATGTGATGTCAGTAGATTCGGAACATGACTTGTATAGCAATTTACATTTGATTATACAGCTTTTGTTATCCTATCCTGGCAATGTATTTTTACCATGTCAAAGACAGTATCCTCATGTTTTTTGACAATTGGGCATTTACTGCACGACCCTTGAACAGCTCAAGATTCATTATCCTTGCACACTGATGGTTGATATTGCATTTTAAGTCTGGTGGTGTTTATTTTATTTCTTGATCTTCTGTTCACCAGGAAATTGTTCCGCTGAGAAAGATTTGTCGTCGGCCTGAAACTGATTATAGGTTGCAACAACTTCATGCTGCAAATGAGTCAGCAGTTACTTACCATCACAAACCTAGTATAGATCCTTCAAGAAATACCCGCAAGGTTACTTTCCCTACCACCCAAACACTGCAGAAGCAACATAATACATATGTAGCAATGACAAATCCAAGTATTCCACCTAATGTCTTGCCAACTGTGAAAACAACTATGGAGCCAAAAGCTTCTGAACCTGTGATTGCAGCCAACACTGGAAATCCTAGTGATTTTGCCAATGCTGCGTCTAACAGTGGCCCTGTTACTTCTTCACATAACATAGGTGCTACAAGCACAGCATCTGTTGTTTCGGGAGAGAACAAAGAGGAAGGAAAATAGTTGGGCTGTAGTTCATTCTATTTGGTCTCCTATCTTGAAACAGTCGGTTGATGAAAGGCATCTTCGTAACTGTCATATGAGCTTGTCTCCCTTCTAAAAATTGGATTTGGGCGAAAACTAGAATTTTGTGCAGGGATGACATGCCAATGGTTCCTTAAGTGAGTAATGTAGCCCTCTTGGCTAAGATTAAGATCTGTAACATGAGAATCAATATATGAATGTGTTGTTATTATCAGTTCCCTTAAGAGCAATATCCTAGGCATTTACCACTAATCATCTCTGCTTTCGAGTAAACTATAGCAGATATTTACTTCTATTATATTTTTGAGTTCTTTGAACCAAGCAGGAAACTGAATCTTGCATTATTGGAACTGAAGCTGCATTCTCTAATTTTTGAAGAGAACTGGGATTCGTTTCTTTGAACTCAGGAACGGATAACTGATAGGTTAGGGCTTGTTTTGGATTTTGATTTTTTTAATTTCGAAATTAAGAGAAGTTTTTCCTTTTTTGGACTTTTTCCTTAAATTTAAAATATCTGAAAATATATAAATTTCATTATATATTATCAAATACATTTTAGTTTGTTAGTAAATTTTATTTATTTAATTATTCATTTTAGTAAAAAGGATCAATCTTATTAAAATAAAATCAATTAGGTAATTTTATTTAGTATTTAATAATTATCAATATTAAAAGTATAATTATTTGGACATTAAAAATTAATAAAGAATCAGAAACCAAAAATCACAAGAAAAATAGAAGTAAAACTGACTTTTACTTGAAAATTGTCTCTTTTTTGTGTTTTTATGAATTATATTTGATTTTGTGATAATTAAATAAATTAAATTTTCTATAATTAATTTGTAAAATGTGTTGTTTATTTTCTTTTTTTTTAATTTGTGTTAAACTTTAAACCAAATTCAACTGAAATGTTTACCAAATTATAATTCTGTATCTACAATTTAATGAATTCCTTAATGAAACTTGATAAAAGATTGCTATTTTTTAGGCCATAACTCTTGTTTTTGTAAATAAATAATTTTAAGATAGAACTTGCATCGCAATGGCTCCACAAAATCAATCAAATAAACGGAAGAAGGAGTAGCAAGCAAAGGAGCGTTCCACAAAAACAGGCTGCGGATACAAACAAGTACACGTCCTGCCCACAACCCTCTCTCCTCTCTGTTTATTTCGCTCATTTATACATATGTGACCTTATTATACACCTGCAAAACAAAAAGATGCTAACTTTGAGAGCTCAAAGCTTAAAAAACAGAAGTGTAAACTATGATCTTCGACAGTTCTTGCAACTGGGGCTGGTTAGGTTTGTGGTTAGCAGTTGCAGGGCGGTGTTGCTTCCCCGGTTCGGTGGGCCCGAGGTGATGGAGCTCCGGCATGATGTGGAGGTCCCTCAACTCAAATCCAACGAGGTTCTAGTTCGTGCCCGGGCTGTCTCTATCAATCCTCTTGATACCAGAGTCAGTGCCATTACTCTTTTCTCTTTTTTTTTTTTACTTCATTATGAAAGGGTTGAGTTAAAGCTTCTGTTTTTATATTTTTTGGTCAAGGTTTTGTTTATTTCTGTGCTTGTTTTAATGGGTTGCTAATTCTTTTTGGATTGAAAATGCGGTGGGTGAGACGATATGAGGATTGACATAACAATAGAATTGGAATTGGAATTGATCGAAATTACTAATTCGGATGCTCGAGTTATGTAGATTCTCGGGTAATGTAAATTATAGAAATAATAAGTGAGTTGATTGATAGAAATGACTGCACCTGAATATAGATAGCGCCTACTTTAGCTCAGGTAAAGGA
>JANITX010000212.1:81867355-81890863 GCA_027564395.1 Erythroxylum ulei | reverse complement strand
ATTCCTACTTGTAATGTCCTATATATGGCTGTATACTCCTATTCAATATATGAGAAATAGAAAAATTCTTTCCCACAACATGGCATGATTAAAAAAAACTGGATTCAGCAATCATGGGATTTTTTTTGGCTATTCAAAACATTCTTCAGCATAGCTGTGGCAATTGGATATCCAACTATACCAAGGCCATGGACGTTGAACTTCAGTCGAGGGATGACGTAAAAAATTCACACGTTACAAAGGAAAACTTTTTCACTGTATCATTTTGAAGGGATTAGGTTTTCAAGATGTTATGTTTGTATCAAGTTATGGATGCTGTTACATCTCCTATATTATGGATTTAGGTATTAGTATTCACTAGCCATTCCATTTTTCTAATGCACCTTAACAGGTCAGTTCTTACACCCGTCCTTCATATAATTTCAAAGCAATGATTTCCAAGACACCCTCATTGATGATGCTATTTTTAGGTGATGGTCCTATTAAAGCTTACCAGAATCTAATGTAATTGTGCCCATGTTTTACCTTGATATTGCAGAATATTGGTGGACATACATGAGGGCTGATCCAGATGGCCTTGCTGAGATCCGGCGGCTAATTGAAGCTGGGAAGTTGAAAATACCTGTTGAAAATTGTTTTCCAATAACCCAAGTGAGAGAGGCTCACGAGGCTAAGGATAAAAAGAAAGTCCTTGGCAAGGTGGTACTGGAATTTGATTGAAGTAAATTCCTTTTAACTCTTACTCAACTCTTTCTCTCGAACTTACAGCTATCAAATTTCATTCTATCCTTTCTGTAAAGTAGGTTCTACTCCATTAGTTTAAGAGTTAATCCTGCATCCTGAACATGTTCTGCACAATAAGTTGTCACATTTTGCATAGGTGTGGGTGAAAATTCCAATATCCTCGATTCCCAAGCTGTAAATGTTAAGAGGACCATCTTTTAGCAAAACTTTTGTAGGTTAATTTTGTTAGTGAATATTTGTGAGTTTATAGCGGATAAAGCAGCCGCATTTGTGCTGCTTACAAAAGTATCTTCTTATCTTTATAAAATTTTGAGTATGATATTTTAGGTGGAGCTGTTAGATTTGTGCAGAGGACTATGTTTTAATTCCAAATATTGTGGAACTTATGATGCGAGGCTTAAAACAGTATATAAAAATTAAATATAATGGCAGAATCATTCATTCCTGGGTTCCATGTGAAGAGGTGAGGCGAGTTGGAGTTGTGATATGATATTATGTATGCACAGCATCAGACAACGACAGGTCAGAAGTTAGCGTTATTATTAACTCTATCTGCTCTGCGACTGGACCACCTGATCTGATCTTCAATCTGTACTGCTTGGTTTGTTGAGGCTTATTAATCTCATGCTTTATGGTAAATGATGCATCATCCTTTTTGTCCTTTTTTGTGGAGTATAATGTTTGGTCAAATCCTCCCTTTGACCCCACTGGCTGTTCCATTCATCATCATTCCCGTTAAAACCCTAAGTCATAGTCCTCTTAAGGTTCCTCGAGTTCGCTATGGTGGGGACAAAGCGTAGGTCACGCCAAACAGTGGCGCGTGGATAGTCTAGCCATGATTAGTTGTGAGTTCTGATCTAAGACCCTATGGTCACGTGCACCCCTTGGATTTTCTTTTTGGATGCTTGGTCCCATGTGACCACTAATTTTTAAAAGGCCCGTTCTTTTCGTATTAAATTGCGATACTGCCACTTTTTGTCTTTTAGCTGCAAGAAAACGGCGAAACTTTTGTGGTGTTGGATGGGAGAGAGGAGTGCTGGTTCAGAACTGAAAAGGTGGGCAAGAAACACAGAGACCGTGGCTTTCCCAAGACAAAACCCATCAAATTCCCTAATTGCCCTTTTGGTTTGGTTTTATTAGTGCTGTATGTGAACTGGCCACGTTCATGCGACGAGTAGGATACTAAGGAAGAAGGTTTGGTTAAAGAAAAACAGATGTGCTTGGAGTTTGACGTATCACTTCACTAATATGAGATGGGATAGGATTCCAGTCACACTTTCCCTTTTGCTTTTTCTCGGTTTGCTTTTCCATCCAACTGCAAAAGCCTAAGCACAAATAGCTGTTAATCAGCTGCAAATTCATGGCTACAGACAGCAACGCACTCACTTGTTGAAGGCAACAACAAACGCACGTGCCATTGAAACGAAACAGCAGCCTAAAACTCAGTCGTTGAGTTCTGCCTCACATCACAGCGTATCCTCCAATATTAATTTCTTCAACACCACTCTCCCCCTCTCGTTTCTTCTGTACTCTGCAAGCTCTTCCAGACCCACAAGTACACGCACCCACCATTCTCATAACAACACGACACTGATTCCCTACCTTTCCCTCTGTCAAAATCTTGAATTATTTGACATGACCAGGGGATCCAACAAGTGAAAACAGAACAGCTAGAAAACAAATCTCATGGAAGCAACGGATAGGCCCCATCGCAGCAATATCATCAATAGCACCACCACAAGTGAGCTCTTCGTTTGCTTCACTTCACGCCTCTCGTCTTCTTCTTCCATGAGGATATCATCCAAGTCGATTCTCAGCCCTGGTCGTGCAAGAGAGCCAACGCCAATCTCACTTTCAAACTCGCTTAGTCGAAGGCTGCGAAGCAACGGTAGCATGAAAGGTGGGCAAGCTTCGCCTATGTTCCCCACCACCAATGCCAAGAAACGAGGCGGTTCTTTTGAAAACCCCGAACCCACTTCTCCTAAGGTAACCTGTATTGGTCAAGTGAGGGTCAAGACCAAGAAACAGAGCAATAAACTGAGAACAAGATCCAAAAGTAGAGGAGAAGCAAGTTTTAGAAGAATAGAGCAAAACAGCAGCAACAAGAACGTTGAAGCGAGTAGGAATCCAGATCACAACCAGAGCCTTGCAAACCATCATTTCCTGAACCAGCAACAGGCTCAGGAATGCTTGCCACACAGAAACCAGAGATGGGTACATTTGCCTATGACAATATGTGAAGCTGTAAGAGCTTTTGGGGCTGAATTCAATTGCTTTCTTCCTTGTCGGTCGTCGTGCATGGCAAGCGAGAAAGAGAAGGAAGAAAAGGCAACCACACACTCAGAGAACGGCAACTCATGTGGAGCTGTGTTCGCTCGGTGGCTCGTGGCCGTGCAGGATGGAGATGGAAAGGGTAGACAGATAGAGTTGGTGGTGGGGGAAGATGAACAAAGGGAAGAAAACAGGACGGACAGAGGGAGGAGGCATGTGTTTGAGGAGATTGAGTTTAAAGATGAAAACCTTGACGGAGGAAATGGGAGTTTGGAAGAAGAGGAACCAAGAATTAGTATATGCGTTCCACCTAAGAATGCTCTGTTGCTTATGAGATGCAGATCTGACCCTGTGAAAATGGCTGCTCTTGCTAACAAGTTTTGGGAAGCTCCTGTTCCCCCCGTGGAAGATGATGAAGAGATTGAAGATGGTGGGAATGAGAACGAACATGAGAAAAGCAAAGATGAGCAAGAAATGGAACACAAACAAGAAGTCATGGCATGTGAAATGTCGTGTTCTTGTGAAAAAGCTGAAGAAAGATTGGATCTTTTGGAGCCTGAAAATGGTAATGGGAAAAGCCTGGAGAAAGGCTCAGATATTGAACTCCAACTAGTATATTCTTCATATGTAAACCAAGAACAGGACATGAACCCGCCACTTATAGCAGAAGAAAATTCATTGCGTGATTCTTTGGTTGAAGGAATTCTAGATCCAGGACACCTGCAAATTCTTGAAAATGAAGAAAAGATTATTCAAGTTCGAGAAGGCGGAGATAGTCAAGAACAGAAACCAGAAGAGGAAGAACATGCGGAAGAAAGTTCAGCACTGTCGGTAGAGTTGAAACAAGAACTTGAAGAAGAGATGGGCCAAAACATGCAAGATCAAGAACAAAATCCACCCGAAACTGTAGTTCTTGAAGCTCGGGGGCTACCAGTGTCAACGGCAGACAAAGCGACCAACGCAGAAATGATCGAAATCGAAGGAGAGTTGACGGAGATGACGAGCCAAGAAAGATCCGAAACCGAAGACCCGGTATGCCAAGGGGGTCAAACGAGTAACAAGTCAAAAGAGAGGGAAACTCAGCCATTGTTGCCTGATTGCCTACTTCTAATGATGTGTGAGCCCAAGCTGTCAATGGAAGTTTCCAAGGAGACATGGGTATGCACTACAGACTTCATAAGATGGTTGCCAGAGCATTCAAGGCCGTCGATCAACAAAAAGAGCGCTTATGACGAGGCCGCAAAGAAAAAAATCACCGTCGACGCCAATCCCCAGCCGCCGGTCAACAGTACCCTACAACAGCCAGCGAGGTCCTCTTGTTCATATCCATCGAAGCCGCCGCGTAGGGTTGCCGGAACAGAGACTATGACGACGGTGACTGGACAGAAGCTGATGGACGGCAGGGCTTACGAACCGCTAATGCTCACACGCTGCAAGTCAGAGCCGATGAGGTCGGCGGCTAAACATGCGCAGGAGAGTTGCTTCTGGAAGAACAGGAAGATGGAGCCGCATAGGGCGGCTACACTTGGAGTCGGCGCGGCTGGGGTTGTTTAAAGCGTAGTTAAAAAAGAAGTGTGTTAATTTATGGGGCTGGGCTTGTATATTCTAAACTTCCAAGCAAATACCTTCTTCTAATTTTGTGTCTTTATCGGTAATTTCATTCATTCGCTTTTCTCTAAGCTAAGGGAAGCACGACCTGTTCACTTCTGACCAAGTTCCAAGGCAAATTGTGAAAGATGAGTGCGTTTTTGTTTTTCACTCACGCAGGCTTTTTCAGGTTTTTCCAGATACGGTTGAATGATACGTCAAGTGTCACTTTGATTGCGTTTCAGAGCGTATGAAATGAGTATATCGGAGGATAAAGGATATGCGTGTCTCTTCCTTTTAAAATATTTTAAGTTTACTATTTTAAAAAACGATAAAATTATAAACCAAGGGAAACAAAAAAGCTTAGATCACAGCATTGTGAAACAAAGGATTAGATTGCAAAACCATAATACATTACTCTTTTGTTTCTTTACACTAACTAGTTACAGAGCTATTGTTGTGAAATCACAGTTGATTCTCTTCCTTACTATTGCCTGTCATCTGGATTTCGATCTCCCTGGCTGTCACTCGATTTAGCACCAGCAGTTGGACTTTCAGATGTTGAATTGGGTGAAGTTGATTGCTGAGTGCCTTGTTCTTCAGAATTTTCACTAGTGACACCTTTTGTGAAAGAATTGAGGGCAAGCTGAGCAGAGTAAAGAAACAAACCGATAGAATTGACGCCAAAAACACATGTTGCAAGGTAGCACAATCCATTCACAATAGTTCTGCAAAAAGTAGACAGATATCAGAAGTCTCCTACAAAATTGTGGCATTATGCTTGAAGATGGTAGTACCTAATGGTTATTGTAATCTGCCGCACCTGAACCAAAGAAACAAAAAAAGAACAGGGTGTGAGAATTATGTGGTTACTATTTGGCGCAGAGTCCTCAAACATAACAATAAAACATCAAAGCTCCTATCTACTAAACCAAAAGAATTGGTAAGTTTAATAGCCTGAAACATTACAGTTTTGAATGGAGACATAATTTCACATAAAACAACAAAGACCATTGGATGTGAAACAAACCGAGTAATTGTCTGATAATGCTTGGCGGTTAAGAGAAGCCTCGATGGTGGTGGTGAACTTATAAAGTATAAGTGCAATGACGGCCGCAGAAATTCCACCTAGCAATGCCTGTACAGGTGAAGGAGTTTTCTCCGATGCTATGGCACCTGGAGCCATCGCCGTTAAGCTGGCTAATGCTTCCTCTTTCAATGATTTATTTTCCCCTGCTGACCTTAATCTCTAGTAACACAAGATCACAACCTCAAATTTCAGAATGAATTAAAAATACTAAACATTGATGTATAGGACATTATGCTTCAGTTCATCATAATGTAAACTAATTCAATTTCAACCAAAAAGCATAATTGAGACTAAATTGAATTCGGTTGATAAATTATCCAACTCTTTCTAGCCCAAAGAGAGTCGTCAAAAGAACATGTTAGACGCCAATTTTGGAAATTGAAGTCTCGGGCCTTAAACATGAGGACAACAGAGCAGAACGATATAAAACTAATCAGAAGCTAATTCCACAAGTTCTGGTAGAAACAATACATCAAACTGAAAACCAAGCATCAAGATTCAGCTCTGAGTAGTCTAAGCTTAAGCATAAGAAAGCATCTAAAATATATATATAAAAAAAGGAAAATATATTTTTAAAAAGGAGTACAGATTCCTTCCAAGTTCCAACCAACCAAAATTGGTTCATCGTAAGACGTCAAATTGTAGAATATGATAACAAACCAAGAGAGTGGCACATGACACTTAAAGGATCATAGTTACACATATATCCAACAAAGCCCAATTCGGACAAACTACAAGCTGAATTTTAACACATAAAAGCAGAGAAACTTAACGATAAGAGTTGCAAAAGTTTCCAACTTTAAAAATAAGATAAATACCCGTTTGTTTCACCACAAAACCAATTTATCAACAATTGAAGCGAAAATAAGCTGATCAACCTATAAACGAACAAAGATTTAATTTCTGAATACCAGTTCTTTGGCGCGCTTAGCCCGACGGCGAATAGAGCGGAAGAGGAAGATAGAGATGGCAGCAGTGAGGAGGACGCTGGTGGTGACCTGTAGAGTCGAAGGGTCATCGGTGGTGGAGAAAATGGTGGGCGAGGAAGAGAGAGGTAGGTCTATAGGACCAGTTTCTCCCGGAGAGCCGTCGGCAACGGTGAGCCATGAAAAGGAAGAGTGAGGAGGGAGAGCTGAAAGAGAGAAATGAGTGATGGATCTTTGGTGGAAGAGAAGAGAGTGGGAATGGTGTTGGAGGGATGGAGGTAAGATATGGTGGGGGGTAGTAGTGAATGTGAGCGTGAGGGTGAGAGGTTGGTGGTGACACTGCAACATTTGGTCTTGATGGTTTTAGTTAAGAGTGGAGGGAATGCAATGGAATGGATGGTTTGATTACAACTATCGTGAATTGAATTGTGAGTCTATTTTGGTAAATACCTTCTGTAGTGTAGGGTATATCTATCTCTTTTATCTCTGGATTTTTCTAAAAATATCTTCTGCCCTTTTGCCCTTTCCCCTTTCTGGGTGCAAAATCAGTTTTAGCACATCAATTTTACATGTATAAAATATTATTTAATTATTTCTCTGTTTTTTATTTTCCAAAAAAAAATTGAGTTGTAATTTATTATTGATCAGATACGCCTCTCAGCTCAGCTTTATTGTAGGAAAATCAAGCAGTTTAATTAGTTGAAATTAAAAAAAAAGATCATCTGAAATTTGTTTGTTACATTAGTTACAGTTGACCAACTGTTAGAAGTCCTAGCGGACGTTAGAAGCCACGGCTCTGGCCCAGAACTTGAGTTGTGTTTTCATATCCTGAGCTGCATTCTTGAAAGAACAGAATGGAATTGGAGTTGCGCAGCTTTGCCCGTACCATGACTCTGAGAGATAAGCATAAGGCTTCCTTAATTGTTCTTGACCACCATGATCTTGACTTTGCTTATCTTGCAAACCAGGAAGTATGGCCATCACCCTTGGGTTCAAATCCTTTTTGTCAAAAGTGAACCCCAAGTCTCTGAAACCCTGGACTTCATCCGATTCCAGGTCCCTTGGAATCTTCATTGACGTTGTCCTTTTAAGCTGTTGCTTTGTTTCCTTAGGCCGACTTGCATTAAAGCTTTCCATGTCTGTGTTCCTTGATGGTCTGTATTTTGGCATGCTTGAACTTTGCATCACACCCTGAAAAGGAAATATGCACACCAGTTACACCAACATGTTGGCCTACAAAGAGAAATATGATAATCGTTGCCCATTTCAAGTGATCATATGAATCAAATAAATGCAATTATGGTGCTCTCCGAAAAGGAGTAAAGGGTATTGTATCACAGTATCAGTCGGTACCTTGTTTGGGGCACGATTCCGAGGCTGGATAGCCCAAGTGTTGGGCATTGCTTGCCGGATCAATCTGCTCATTGTGATGTCACCTTCATTGTCTTCAAGCTCTTCTAGGTCCCTTCCTATACAGGGTGGCAGAGATGGTGTTCTTAGTAAATTCTGCCTCGATGATCGTTGCCCCTTGCGCTTTTTGTCCCTTGGGGCTTGAGTTTCTTTACCCTGAATCACTACCTTCTTCTTTGTGCAAGTTGATAATTCATTTTGTTTCTCATTCAATATACAGATATCTGATAATTGCGTTGTCAACTTACTGATTTCACTATTTCTTTCTTTCTCGTGAATTCTTTCTTCTCTTCCTATACAAGGTGGCAAGGATGGTGCCCGAGTTAGATTTGCAGAGAATTTCCTGGCGGACGAGGATGATGGCTTTTCTTTACACGGAATGCTTTCCGAAGTTCCCTGACCGAAGTTTGGTGAAGGATCAGAATAGCACCTAGACATTTTTGGTTTGCTATTAACCAATTTCCCAAAGAACCAACCTTCCTCCAACAGATCATGAACAGCTTCACCCTTTTCATGGATACTAGAAGAGGGCTGGAAAGAGTCGTCTGGAAAAGAATCCATTGTTTTTTCCACTACTGGAGAGACCCACACGGTAGTTCCTCTGTTTGTAAACTTTATATTGTGATGTCAATGCAGAGCAGGCCAAGTGGGGCAGGACCCCATGTGCTTATGCCTCATTAAAAGCTATAATTTAGGATGACAATTAGAACTTGGAGGCCATGGCCATTAGTTTATACACCTAGAGAGGGTGATGAGATGTGATTTTATATGCGAAATTGGGAGGAATTCAAGTCTAACAGCCAAGAAATTAAGAGTAGAATTCATTGCTAGAGCCATCTCATGCCAGCACATAACCCATGTGACGGCCCTGTTTTAGGGACATATGCATTTGTTTTCTCTACCAGTTATCTGACAGCTAAGGTCAAACAGATTTGAGATATGCATGAAACCGATACTTCCCATGTTAAGCCATGACATACCGCTTGTTGTATACTGGAAATAGGAATTATTGGTCCCAATATCTAAAAAAGGATTTCTTTGATAGCAAATCTCGACTTAATATTACATCTTCCTTCCTTCATTTAAATGGCTTTTGATTGCATCCCATCTGGAAATTCATTTCACAATAGAAGACGACTCCCTTTTAGTTTTCTAATAGAACATTGGAAAGATTGGGCATATATACTATTATTGTAAGAGAAGAATAAGGGCAACAATAACAAGAAATTTAGAGAATGAAATTACAATAGGTGATTCTCTTGTTTTACACTGAAAAGTGTAAACACTTTTTAAATTATGATAACTGATAGATATTACTGCCTCTTTGACTATTAAACTATTCACCTTTTTTCTTTTGAGCTTAATGAAACATTTCTCCTTTGCACCAAAAGTGAAACCAGACTATTTTCTCGAGTCCGCGCATCCATAGAATAGTCTGGAAACAACAAGAGAAATCAAAATGTTGTGGTAACTATAATTGCTCAGTGTCGCTTTCATTGAGGTCCGTGAAGTCTTCGATCACATTAGCATTTTGCCTATTCATAAAGCGCATTTCTTCAATTTCAACAAGTAAAACCGGATCGCAAACCACCTTTTGTGCTCTCAAAATCTTAGGACAAGCTGCCAAGAAAGAGGGATGTTTTGAAGCTTAGGCTAAGCTCAACGAGGTATAAAGAAACCCAACTACAATACCTGCTACAGGGCATTTAACTTGCCCCTTATGCGATGATATGTGGTCCATGACGGCCTTCTTCTCATAAACATGCTTACACTCAGCACTGCAGCAGAGCAATAAGCAGTCAGCATCAAAACTTAATATATAATCAAAGACCGAAACTAGAATGGAATGGTGTCTAACAATCTGTAGAAGTGGTAATTACGATAGATGCTGTCATCTATCTTTAACAGTTTTTAAAATACTACATAAAAGTTCATGCAGAAGCGATATGTTCAGATTTACAATAATCAACGGCAAGGAAGACCAACAGAAGATTATGAGATACCAGTAGTATCTCTAAACTCTAATATGGCTTCCTATATTGCAAATTTTCAGTTTATGAAAATGCTTGTACAAGTTTCTACCTAAGGTGTGCTTGTGTGCAGGTGCCCTGGAGGACATCTAAGAAGTTGCAAGAAAAATGATAAATTGCAGCCTGAGCCTAGAGGCCATATGCTTCTCCAGCTAAAATACATCTCTAGGACAAAGCATCTCTGGATTTGGATTATAAGCTTTGCAGTCCACATAACATGAATACGCTGCTTCATTCATGGATCCTTTCCCTAGAGAAATCATTTTGGAGTAAGCTGTGCTACACTTATAAATCATAACTTGGTAGTAAAAGCTGTAACAATAACCATTAGGAAATATCTCTACTGGTATAGTCTCCCTTTCGATGGGGCATTCACTGCAAGATAAATGTTTTGAGAAGTTGCCTCAAAGCTCTAACTTTCTGGAAGACAATATACCATTTGCAGATTAACATAATACACAATTGCAGTATTGCATAATCTGCAAATTAGCTATGCTATTATATGCCCTAATCCAAGGAAATATATATTATTTCCTTAAACTTCAAACATTCAAATGATAAGAAGAATGAATGACATTTTCAGCTATTAAAATGACAAAAATGCCCATAGGCTGAAATGGTTGAAATCCCATAAATGAAGGAAATCATGTGTCGAAGTTATCTGGAATAAAAGATAAATTTTAAGCAAGAAAAAGAAACCTGCGAACTGGTTCTGCTAGCTCAATAACAGGCTTTCCACTCAGTGGGCAAGTGACATTCAAAATATTGCACTGGGTAGAGGTCATAACAATATCTTCCTGTTCTTCACCTGGCATCGGTTGTCCAGCATGATGAACATTCTGAATAAGAAAGTAGTTCAACACTAAATAACATATGATTGCCAACATAAGTAAGAGGAAACATAATTGACATTGAGTGCCCAGGAAAGAAAAACCATTGTTTTCCCTCTACAGCGCAGAGGCTTCCAACAAATGGCCATGTAGGTGATGCTAAATAGAACAATCTTACTAATCGCATTATCTAATCCACAACAAAAGGTCACCATTTCTACCAACTGTGGCTCGTAACACCGAAAAAGATAAGATGAGAAGGTAGAAATTTGATGGTGCTGATAAGTGGAAAATTTTTAAAAATTAAAGCAATTATTTGCTTAACAGGTAAAGAAGAAAAAATAAAATGGAGAGATGCTAAACTAGTACTGCGTTGATAATTCAAGCTAGTCATCATATGATATGAAAGAAATTTATCAGAACAAAAAGCATTAGAACATGCAGAATTCCTGAAAAGCATAACATCCCCAGGAATAACATACCCAGATTGCCTCTCTAAATTGGCGCATTAGTGGATGATTCTCTCGAGTTACAGCAGACTTGATGTTCAAAAACTCGGCCTCAAGCAACTTTTCAAAATCAGTTAACTGCAACACAGTACGTTAAAATGACACTAATGCTGAGCACGAGCATGTGCATAACTGAATGACAAATTAGACAATAGACACGGTGCAAGAAAAATCGAGAACCTCTGTCCCAGGCTGATAATTATTTGCAACAGATTCGATCGCTGATGCATGATGCACAGAGTCTTCATAAGAGTCTAGCAACTCAGCAACCAAATTTTCAAGGCTTTTCACCTGAACTAGAAGATGATAGGTACCATTCAAATGAAGAAGTCAAATATATATATGAAATGTAGCAGCTATCGACATCGATGTATCTATTTGGTAATGGGTATATCCAGCAAGCAGAAACTTGATTTCGTTTTAACAATTTTTGTAAATCAAACTCAGGCCTTCAGAAAAAGAAAAGTCTGAACCAAGGAGGAATAAGACCTAATAGTAGAATTCAATCCAAAACGGAAATAGGAGAAGAACACATATAATGTTGGAAGAAATGTTTACTATACCTTTTTAGATTCATTGCGTCTCTCTAAATCGACCGCAATTTCCTTGATCATGTTCAAAGACCTACGAATTTCCTGAAACAAACAAAGCGGTTAAAAAAACAAATTCTAAATGTTTGAGAAAAGAGAAAAGGTACTTACAGCAGTCAGGGATCGGGTATCGTCGCAGAGAGTGGAGGCGGCTATTTTAATTCGAGATTCGACGCCGTCGCTGCGAGAAGCCATTGTCGCAAGGAGATAGCTAACAGCTTCAGTTCAGTGATACAGAGGAACGCTCCAATTGCGTGCAGTGTGTGTTTTTGGGGGGAGAGGGCAGTGGAAGTAAATTTATTATCCTTTTGCTTTTTAGATTATTGCTTTTTTTTTCTAATTTTGCCTAAGGGCAATAATCTAAAACTTAAGAGCCCGCCCAGCCCAAAATCTTTGCAAAATGGGTAAATTTGGGTCATATGATCAATGGGCCGACATACCCATTCAAATCCAAGAGATTAGTGGATCATAGTTTTGTTTTAGGTCAAAAGCCACTTAAATTCTATTAGAACTTATTCATATCCGGTCAACTTTTAATAGTTTTCTTTAAAAATTAAATAAATTCCTAAATTTTTAATTTTTAGAATTTATTTTTAACATTAATATATTATTCATAAAAAATCATTATTTAGATATTATTAATTAATTATTCACAAATATCTCGATAATGGTAAGGTCCAATATATCATAATCAAAATATTGAGGACTTACACGTAAAACTTAGAAAGACACGTATTAAAAAAAATTGAGTTTTTATTTTTAAGAAATTGCTTTTCTAGTTAACGCAATAACGCTAATCAATGGAACTTATACACTAAATTAAATGGATAACGCATTAATAAGTCTTAGAGTTAATCAAAATTTACGCAAAGCATAAAGCTATTCTTCTTCCAATCAAGTGGGCAACCATTATTTGAAAATCTTACAGACAAGTTCAAAACCATTAGCATCTAATTGATGTTGCTAGGGCTTTCTAAGGAGGAGATTATGTAAGAGTTTAAGGGTTAGATCCCAAATATAAAGAATAGCATAAAATAAGAGTTGCGAGTTTTAAAAAAATAAATGAAGTCACCGACATGTAATTGATGTTGCTAACGTGAAATAGTGGGACTACGGGACTTTGACTGCTGATTCAAATTAAACAAAGTATAAGTTCTAGAGTCATAGCAGCCTGACTCCGTCATGGTAAAGGGTAAAGACTTTTCTAGTAGACAATGACACGAACGAAAGGGAGAAGACTAAATTAACAAGCAATCAAAGTGATAGACTAATTTGCAAGAGAAAACCACGACTGATAGCTTACACTTACAGGACAAAGTTCATCCTTTTATCAATTTTCAAACCTCTTTATCCATATTATTCAAAGTCTTATATGATTGCATGATGAATCACGCTGAGAATGATATAAAATTTACAAATCCATTAAAAGGTTGAGTAGAAACAATTTTTCTTTATGTAAGCACTTCAACCTAGGTCCTATTATTGATATATACATATGGTTGTATATGAGTTCAAAGATGTATTTAAGTTATTTGGGTGTATATGTTAATAATTGATAATATTATATACCCTTACATGAACTTGGAATTCATCGGTAACGTGGAATCTTGGAAATTTCCGAAAGATGAGTTTTTAAGTGAATAAAACCGAGTCCATTAGATGGATATGACCATGGTAGTTAAATTAAATGAGGTCTAATGCCTTAGAGGTGATTAGACATGATTTATAGACTCATGAGACACTTAGAAAGCTTAATTGAAAAAGTTGATGTATATAAGAGCTTATTTGCAAATTGTCAAAAATTAAAGGACTTAAATGTAAATTTTCAATTCTTGAAGGACCAATGTGTATTAGCTGTTAGCTGATTCTATCAGCTGTTGGTTGATAGCTGATTTGCTCAGCGGATAACATCAAATATTTATTAAAGATGTTTGGTAAAATTAGTTATTTAGGATTAGCGGTTTATGCGTAAAATGACCAATGAGGACATAACTTAAAAAAATTATAAGAATATAAATATTATTTCGTTGAATATTTTTATAAGAATTTAAATTTTATATATTTAATTTTACAGAAATTAACTTTATAACTCTAATAAAAACATAGAATATATAAACAACAACAACAACAATAATAATAATTCTCAAAATAATAATAATAATAATTGACAAGTCGATAATTTTTAGGTGTTTAGAGAAGACGGCTTGATGAGATTCCAGAAGATTTACACACGAATCATAACTTCCTCTTTTAAAAGTGAAAATTTTAAGGGCTACTTAAGATAAGAAATGAGTTTGAAGGCACAATTGTCTTTGAGTAAGATTTTTATTAGCTAATAGGTTGAAACGCTACTTAGAGTAGCTTTTCAAAAAATAGCTCGTTGGGTTAAATCAATTAACCCAACCAACTCTTAACCATACAAGTATACTAACTGTTTGACATAGTCAAACAAGTAATACTCTTTAATCAACTAAAATATAGCTTCAACACTATATACCAAACACCCCTGTAATCTTATTAAACTCAAGTGTTCCCTATTCTTTTAACTTTAGATTTTTAATTTGATGCTAACTGAACAAAATGTAATAATAATAATAATAATAAGATATTGTTAACTTAAATATAGCGTCAACACTATTTACCAAACACCCCCGTAATCTTATTAAACTCAAGAGTTCCTTATTCTTTTAACTCTAGATTTCTAATTTGATGCTAACTGAACAAAATGATATAGTAGTAGTAGTAGTAATAATAATAATAATTATTATATATTATTATTATTATTATTATTTGGTTATATTTTTTATATATTATATTATATTATATTATTATTTATTTATGTTTTTATTATGATTTTATTTACAAAACTATTTAGCGTGCTAGTTTTACTTATTTACTATTTAACCTACGTCACTCTTTTATTGTCACATCTACATATGGGTCTATCGAAAATAGCCTCTCTACTATGTAGGAGTAAGGTTACGTACTATCAGACCTCTCCAGATCTTGCTTTATTGCAAGACTTCAAACTGGGTGTGTGATGATGAATAATAATAATAATAATAATGCTCTAAATATTTTTTATTTTAACCTAAAAATGTAAAATGGAATTAAGTAATCCTTGTTTGCTTAGTTTAATGAATGAGAAGAGATGAAAATGTTGTTTATGGCAATTAGCGGGCTTGGTTCTAAGATCCTCTTTGTCATCTTTTTAGGATTTTTTTGCCAATGTCCTTGAGACAACAGGAAGGGATCGTGCTGCTAGAATCGGCATTCAGGCATGGAAGCTATGGTTGGCACGAAATGACACGCTATGGCATGATAAACGAGTTACACCATACCATATTCATACTCAAGCTAATTCTTACTATTCGGACTTCAAGGAGCTGATGCCTATAAGCACTCCCCTGATTGTTGCTCCCCCGCTACCATTGTGTTTTCGGTCGGCAGCCGTAATGACGTCGTCCTCTCAGTGGTTGGCTTTCATTGATGGCTCGATCTTTGCAGATGCTGGCCTTCTTGGGATTGGCATTCTATTTGAAGACGGAGAAGACTCCTTTTCATTAGCACTTTCGGGCTACGAGGAAGGCAATGGAGGTCCTGCGATGGCGGAGGCGCTTGCTCTTCAGCATTGTTGGTTATTTGCTCGTGATGGCATGTTACAAGCAAGTTCTATTTTTACTGATAGTCAACTTCTTATTCATGCTTTGAACTCCAAGTCTTTGGATTTTTCCTATTTTGGTCTTATAATTTCGGACTGTAAGGATATTTTATGCACTAGGGACAATATCTTTGTTTCTTGGATTAGGCATTCGGGGAATAGGGGCTCCCACTCTCTTGCTCAGGCATCTGTTCTCCATAGTCGCTTTCAAATGTGGGTTGATATGCCTGACTGTATCTTAGATCATTATTTCTCAAGATAATAGCTACTCTCTTTTAAAAAAATAAAAAAATAAAATCGCCATTCACATTTATAATTAAAGGGTTATTTATTCTTTAGTGAAAACTTAGATTAAAAACACAATTTCATATATTATGTTTCGTTATTTTTCTATTTATTTTAAGCTCAAAATAATGTA
Organism: Erythroxylum ulei; assembly: GCA_027564395.1. Classification (NCBI taxonomy): domain Eukaryota; kingdom Viridiplantae; phylum Streptophyta; class Magnoliopsida; order Malpighiales; family Erythroxylaceae; genus Erythroxylum; species Erythroxylum ulei. The sequence goes on along the minus strand of JANITX010000212.1, from coordinate 81,874,797 downwards.
GTATTTAAACTTTAAATTTTAATTTAATGATGTTTTGGAGATATGAATTGACAAAAAATTACAAAATATAATGGAGGGAGTTTACTAAACAATATAACAAGAGCCAATAATAATTTTTAAAATAAGAAGAATGGAATAAAAAATATCAAATTACAAAGATATATCAATATAATTAATCATCAAAATTCTTACAAGACAATCTTATTGTAGAGTTAATATTTAATGAAATTTTTTTATAGTATATGACACTTTTTAATTGAAAACTTAATAATTTTTTAAGAATGAAATGCGAAAAGGTAACTATATATATGTGAACCCTTTTTCATATTTTCCTTCTTTGCTCATGGATTCAATTTTTTTTTTTGAACATCTCATGGATTCATTTTATACAATGTAATTTAATACCATTTTATTAATAATTATAATTTAATTTTTAATACACGCATTGCAATGTCCATTGCACTATATATCCTTGTATCTAGAAAATTAAATTAAGAGATAATCACAAATTTTTTTAGCAGACATTAACTTTATTAATGGACCATAGTCATTAAACTTGTCACGTTCTTTTCCAAAGTTACCTCTGTCTATCTCCATAACCAGAAAGAAAGAACGAAGAAATTCTTCTCACCAATAGAGAATAAAAGTAACGGCCCCAGGGACTATCAATCTACATTTAGCTAGGTATATGATCACACGTCTAATTAGGGCACCACTGTGTGGCAACTACAATAACATTACAACATTTACTATAACTTTTAGCTGAAATCGTGGTCGTCGAGTGCAATCTTATTGTCATAAACCTTACCGACTCCAAGTAGACCCACCACCAATCAAACAAGCATAAAGCTCATCAAGTTGCAAAACCTCATGATGACCATTGACGTCTTCGTTATGCAAGCTGGAGCTACCTCCGTCGTCACAAGAAGAGTTACAATTAGAAGCATTACTGAGAGGAGGAGGAAGAGGAGGATGATGAGAAGGTTGTGGTGGGCTCAAAGTAGATAATATGTCATGAGCTTTCCTTAACTCCTCATGAAGCTGCAAAACTTCTCTCTCCAATCTTCTCTTCTCACCCAATGCCTCCTCCAGACTCGCCTGAAGAGTGCTATAATCAAGTGCTAGGTTCTGTGTCTTCCACCTTGCTCTCTTATTTTGATACCAAATCGCTACTTGTCTTGGTGGCACACCTAGCTGGTTTGCTAGATGGAGCTTGAGCTCAGGGTCAAGCTTCTTGTTGGACGTGAATGTCCTCTCCAAGAGCCTAACTTGATCTTGGGTAAGCCTCTTTTTGTTATGGTATCTGGGTAGGTGTTTTTGCTGGTTTTGGGTGTTGAAGTAATCCATAAGAAATGAGATGAACGAGGCAATTTTGGTTACTGAAATTGGTGGGATCATCCAGATTGGTTGATTTATAGGACAAAGGAGACCCTACCAAAATTAAATGCAGGATTAGTTAAAATATGTAGATTAAGTATCTGGGACATACCAAAGAGAGAGAGGCGGCTAATTAAATATTCGTGGTAGCGCGTGACCATCACGTGAAGTTGGTCCATCTTCATATTTTTTATTATCTTAGGTTATCACCTATTTAGAAATAATAAGACTTGGATGCAATTAAAATCTGTAACGTAAAAAATTACAATTCATATTTTGAAATAGGATGACGTTGCAATAAAACAATAAGTTGCTGTTTTATAAATTGTGAACTTCACAAAAATTAGGACATGGTGATTTGTCGGCGGTTGATTCACCGGTTAACATGTTTTGTTTCGGAGATTAGGCCTAATTACGTAGCAATTGATTAATCCGATAGTAGGATTGTCATCTTCCCAATCCAATCATGTTCACTGTTTGTAGGTTGTATGACATCAAAATATTAAACAAGATGTGAGACACCAAGTCACATTAGTCATTCCTAATACGTGATTAGGAATTGTTCATGACGTCTAATCTTGATAAAAAAACATTGATGTCAAAGGGTCCCAATTCTTCTGTTCTCTAGAAATAATCACCTCACCGCTTGCTTAGTTTGACTTTTGAGACGTAAAGAAGCCATATAAAAGAGGTACTCAAGCATTAAAAGACATTGCTTGGGCAGTTGAGTAATTCTATTATTTTATAAGTCAAAAGAAAGCATTAAGAAAATAAGGAATTAGCAGAAAAAATTCCTCAATTCATACTCTAAAACGATATGAATTAGTAAGAGTATACGTAAACCAGCACAAAAGCAATACGTGAACATAAAAAGTCAGAATAAGAGAATCCAAACTTGTTATTAGTATTACATTAAATAAAGAAGAAACTATATATGACATGGTCTCTATCTCATGCGAGTGGACGAATTTGACCGCATTTTCACCGGGTAGTGACGGCGGCTTGGAGGCTGCTGCTGTTACTTATACTGCTGCAAGTTAGCAATTAAAGGTGCTCGTGGTCCATTCATATATGTATTTTGACTTTCTTTATAAGAAAACAAAGTTAGATTCCAGATTAGGGCGATGGTCATGGTCACGCTTTTCATCAGCCAATCACATATTTTTCCCACAAAGTTTAAGAAGGCGAGCTTTAGAATGAAATTTCGTGGCCTAGCTTGGCTTGTGATTCCTATGCTCTGGACTTGCTGACCTACCCTAATTAACATGCAACAGAAAGTGTTCCACTATTTATACCATTCGTAGAGACTTGGGATTGAATAGTGTATAAAGGATAAGGAATAATTCATTGTATTATGGCCCCGTTTGGTAAATAACGTATCAACTAAATTTTGGCTTATTGAAACGTTTCAATTGGTTAATTGTATCAACCAGCCAATAGAGACATTTGGGGAGCAACTGATTGAATTAATTAATTAAACTCAATCAGCTAATTTTAGAAACCCTGCTAAAGAAGCCATGCATGAATCATGCATAAACGAAGCCAACATTCGTTAATGAAGCCATCAACAAAACCTGCCCTTTAAATTTATTCTACTAGGCCATGCATGTAATATGTTAGTATGTTAATGAAGAGTAATTTATTTTGAATTATGCTACAGTAACATAGACTAGATTACCGTGGCATAATTCAAGGAAAGGTTGCAGCCATTCTTTTGAAATCATGTTATTATAATTTTTTTGAAAACATGTCTTATTAAGTCGTTTTATTTATAAACAGTTAATACTAAATAAATAATCTTATCAAACATTTTTAATAAACAGTTGATGTTCAGCTATAAACAGTTAATACTAAATAAATAATCTTATCAAACATTTTTAATAAACAGTTGATGTTCAGCTGATATAGTTCACTAGTTAAATCAGCCGGTATAATCCGCTATCAGGTAGCAGCTAACAGTTGATGCAATCTGTTGATTGTCAAACAGGGCCTATTTATAGTTCAATTAGAGATAATGATTAAGAAATAATTGTGTTGCATTAAATATTTATTACAATTTTCTATTAAAATATTACAAACTCTCAAATGTCATTAACAGTAGCACTTTTTCAATTTCAAACAAATAGAATCCTAATTGGAGTGTGTATTGAGCATTAGTTCCAAAGTAGGTTCACAGTTTTTTGTTCAATATCTATTTTTTGATTTAGATAATCTATTATAGATTATCGCCCTGGCAGTAGAAGGATAATGAAAGCAACATGACCCTTTGTGCACGAGTCGCATAGCATAAACTAGAGTCCCAATTGCAAAATATATAATTAATTCCAGAGAGAGGATGCATGGGCGTGCATTTTGCGGAGGGCCATTCATGATTCACTCCCGTCTTTATCGTTGAATTTGGATTTTTCGGACTTTTTGTGGGTCGATGTGGGACTTCTTGTCCATCTCTCGGCGATTGGATCAGGAACATTTAACAAAATTGTTTACTCCTGGATAGTCTTAGTCTATGAAGGCGGTAATTGGTGATATGACCTTGTACCTTTAATGAACTTGTTGAAATAAGATAATTTTTTATCTTAGGAAATTGTACAACGAATTGAATATACCACACTATATGGTCATACTCGTTATATTGACTGCCCTTATTATAATGATAAGATGAATCGTTAGATATAAATGTTAAACTTAATATTGATTTACTAATATAATAATAAAAAAGTGCGTTCTTTGAAATGTAATGTTGATGCCCTATTTTTAAAGGCAAGAACGCAACGAGATTTGATGTTGTACTTAGGGACGCAAGAGTAAGTTTTGTATCTGCTCTTTCAGGTCATTATTCTTCCTTGTTTGATCCCGTTATCACAGAACTTATGTCGATAAGAAAAGCACTATCGTAGTTGAAAGAAAAACAAATAGATCAAGTCATTGTAGAATTTGATTGTTTGACAGTTGTTCAAGCTATCACAACTCCGTCTTTAAATTATTCAGAGATTGAAATTTTGGCTCTTAATTGCCTATCTCTCAAGCGACAATTCATTCATTTGTCCTTCCAATAGATGCGCAAGATTGCCAATAAAGCGGCTAACTTATTAGTCAAAGCAGCCTTATTATATGCAAATCTTCATCGCTAGGATGCTAATCCTTCTTACTTAGGTTCTATGTTATCTTTAGGGAAATCTGTTTGCACTGCCTCTGACGAAGAAAAGCTTGTAAGATCAGGGTGTATGGGATAAGCCTGTCGGCTTGGGTTAGTCTTTCTTTAGCCTTCCTTTGTCTATGGTATTTATTTGTCTTTCAACAAAAAATGATACAAAAGTGCGTATTTTAATTATAATTTTAACAATGATGTTATTATGTAATTTTCAAAGGATATATCAGTAAATGACTTGAAGCTTTAAAGATGTAAAAAAAAATGCTATTTACTTTGATATCTCAACTTCGTCATACGTATTGTCTTTGAGTGAAAATAACACGAGAGGAATATTACTATCCTTTTAAGACTTTGTACATGATACGAATATGAACTTGAAATTTTAAATGTCATAAAAGTAAAAAGAAGGATCCATTCTATTGTCCTAAACATGAGAAATAAAGTGAACCAGAGTGCTTTAAGCAGAAAGAACACAAAATTAAGGATAATAATGAGTTGACCCACTAATTTAAATTTAGGTATTTTTAATGATCAAATCAGGTATAAACCGATTTGAGACTCAAATTTTCTAAGCAAATAAAAAAGAGGTAGCTTAAGTTCTAGTAACTTAGGCCCAAATTCAATTAAAAAATATTATTTTATCTTTTTAATTTTTAAAAAATAGCAAGATTAACTCATGGATCGATCCATTGTCATCTCTGAATAAAATAAAAATTTTATAATTAACTAAATATTAAAAGCTTGAATTTTCACAAGCAACCAATGTTCAACATAATACATAGTTACTAACATTGAATATAAGAATAAAATTTAATTAAAATTATGGATGATGTTGGCGCGATAAATGCTTGCGTTCTACGTGTAACAGATATACTAACTAGATATTGTGATTTCTTTGGAGCTGAACTTTTGATCAGTGACGGAGTCAGAAATTTAATATAGGAGGGCCCAAATATTTATTTTTTAAAATTTTAGAGAGCCCAGTATACTACTGACCCTTAAATAACTTTATCCTTTTATATACATATATATATATATATATTAAAAATAAATTTTTTAAAAAACCTTGAGGAGCTCAATGCCCCCATGAAGCTACATGTAGCTCCGTCTATGCTTTTGACCCTCACCTTTATCCTTCTCCTTCTTTGAGTATTTGTGTTTGCATTGTCGTTTGTATTTACACTTGTGTTTGCGTCTGTATTTTAAGAAGTTTGAGTTGTATTGGTGCTGTTCCCTAGAGATCCGAGAACTTGAAATTGAATTCTATCCATTAGGAAAATATCATAAACATAAAATATAATGTTAGCACTAAGTATGTATAGTCATACTTTGATTACACACACGCATAACACGCTTAAATCTCAGCATCTTCGTCCTTTCCCATTTTACTTGGAATCCTAATGTAATCCATCCCATAAGGTCTATTGGACTCCTAACCCATCCCATATCGTCTTATGTCCCCTTATTATATAAGATGCAAGTGCATGCATTTGGAGTCATTTTGTCTGTTTCTAATAACAATAATAACAATTATGCCTCCCAAATTAGGATCATGTCCAAAAATTAAAAACCCAATTGTTCAATAAGATCGAAATTATCATTTTCAAGCTTTCAATCAAAGAAATTAGTGTCGTTTGGGAGGGGCACACACCATACCCCGCACTTTCATTTTGTAATGATTTGGTTGTTGAAGCCCTTTGTTCATGCACTTGCAATTCTGCCCGTAGTACTATCGTTGTTCCCCGAAGAGAAATAATAATACTATGGACGTACTGATCTTATAGTTTGTGTACAAAATTATAAATGTCACCATCAGAATTCAGAAACAATCAATTTAAAAGAAAACATCGCACAAGATAAGATCCGTGCAAAGCTTTTTGTTTCCTTTCTATATGCATGAATGCCAAGCAGTCAACATAACAATATAGTCCCCGTAAAATTTTGAATGTTATATATGATACCATTAATTGGAGACAACTGGCAGAGGAGAATTGCTAAGAGATGATATGGAAGGACCTTAAACCAAAATACAAATAGGTAAATCTATATATATAGGGTTAACTCATTTGTATAGAAAAATTTTAATAAACTTTATTCTCAAATATTTCAAGTATTTCCAATGTATTAAAAACCGAACCAGATATCGACCTAGTCAAAGAAAATGGTTAAGCTTTAAAAGTTCAACCGATATTAAAATACTATAAAATCGGTATATAATAAATAAGAAGAAAAAATTTGAATTAATAAACATTTTAGTTCGATTAAATTTTCTTTAATAAACAATAACTCTTATTGTTAAAAATAAATTTATTTATTAATTAATCAATTTATCTTTTTAATACTAAGATTATGAGCATAACTATGAAGATTAATTTTTTAAAGAAGTAAATAATTTTATTATAATTTAATATTCATGATTTAATATTACTAAAGTTTTTAGCATATGAAATTTAAAGTGTGTCTAATTTATTTATTAAAATTTGTAGAGTGTCATCTTTTTGCTACATATATATATAATTGGCCCACATAATTGTATTCATATATTTATTTTTTGTCTCTTTGAAAAAAAAATAAAATCCTTCCCTTTAAGACATCCCATAAGACATATCTAATTATTGTTCAGTTCACTTATGCTGTGTTTGGTTAGCGTCTTCAACAGACAGGGACAGAACGAGACGAAACAAGACAGGACAGAACAAAACAAGAATTGAAGACAGTGAGATGTTTGGTTGTGGTGGACATAATAGAGATAATTGTCTTCGTCCTGAGTACAAAAATGTGTTTGGTTGCTGAGGACAGAACAGAAAATAGTGTTAATGACAAAAATGCCCCTATAATATAATAAGAATAGTAGATGTAATTCATTGATTATTTGATAATTGTTGCAATATTTATTTTACAATTTTGAATTATG
>JANITX010000212.1:81779146-81793623 GCA_027564395.1 Erythroxylum ulei | reverse complement strand
GCTTTTTATTTTTATGTTGCCAAACAGTCTACTGTATGAAGCTCTTTTAAAAAAGTTATTTTTTTAATTGATAGCCAAACAGTCAACTAACTTCTTAGAAAAGCACTTATCAAAAAAGCTTTACTGACAAAAGCTCTAATGATAAAAGCTCTACTGATATAAGCTCATCCAAACAGATACTTACTTGTTGGGGACAAGTACTTGGAGGACCAGCTATGGATTGTGTTTTTTGTTTTATCCAAGAGAGGTTTATGATCTAAGAGCTATGGTTTACTGGAGGAAACGGGGATACCAAGATATGTCACCGGTAGGTGTTGGAGCTTAAAACCTGTCATGTTGGTAACCAAGTAACATGTTGGGATGCACTATTAGATAAGTAAAAACCCTTGTTCTCATTGTTAACTAGTATACTAGTTTTCTTTTGAACTTTTTTAGAGTTGTGGTAAGAGAAGAGATTAAATTAGGATCAACTTTAGAGAAAAGGAAGAGGTCATCTACAAAGTTTAGACTTAGGATCTTCTCCTTCTTACAATTAGAGTGAAATTTAAATAATCTTTTCTTTCCACCACCCTGTCTAGTAGTCTATTGAAGATTTTTATACCTATTGCAAACAGGTAAGGAGATGATGGTGCTCTTTGCCTCAGTTCGTTAGAGCCTCTCACCATAGTAGATGGTTCACCGATGACCAGGATATTGAATGACGCTTTAGTGATACATTGTTCTATCCATTCAATAAATATCTCAGAAAAACCAAAAGCTTTTAAGGCCCTTATGATGAAGTTCCATTCTATTGAGTCATAGGCCTTCTAAATATCTACCTTCAATGAACAATTTTAGCTGTTTTTCTTATTAGAATAATGTTTAAAGAATTCATGAAGTAGGTGGATGTTGTCACTTACTTGTCTTCCAGGAATATAAGCTCCTTGTTGGTATCCAACATGAGATGGTTCAACTTACCTCATTCTCTCAGCCAAGATTTTAAAGATGATCTTGTAAATGGAGTTGCAACCCATAATTGGCATGTAGCCTTTCATTGTAGTCTACTCTTTACCTTTAGGAATAAGAGTGATGATAGTTCTATTTTACTCCTTGAGTAGCTTCCTTTCTTTAAAAAATTCTTCAATAGCTTTAATGACTGTTTCCAATTTCTGATCATATCTTTTGTATAAAGAAAGCATTCATTCCATTATTTTGGGTGCATTGTGGGAGTTTAGGGCCTTTAGACATTTCTCTATCTCACTTCCTATGACTAGTTTATAAAGTAGATCCTTTTCTTGAGGTGTTAGTTAATCATGGATAATTTCTATAACTAATTGAACTGAAGATATGGCATTGGAAGGGCACCCAAATGTGCTTGAAAAATAATATGCTGTTTTTTTTTAATAGTTGATCTTGTCTAATGATACTAGTATTCCCTTTTTTGAGATATATTATCCTATTTGAAGATTTCCTTTAGCTACTTTCTTGAGGAAGTATGCAGAGTTTCTATCTACCTCTGATAATAATTGGGCCCTAAACCTCTGTTTTATAATTGAAATCTCAAATTCTAAAGCTTGAGTATATATGTTTAGTGCCTTCTCTTTAAGATCATGCATTCTTTCATTAGTAGGATCTAAGTACAATTCATATTGTACCTAGTCAAGCCTTTGTTTAGAGAGGTTCAGATTGAAGTGGATATTGCCTACTTTATGCTTGTTGATTATTTTAAATTCCTCCTTGACATTTTGCATTTTCCTTATATATTGGAATTGTTTTATGCCTACAATCTTACCATAAGACCTCTGGTTTCCATATTACTAAGACAGTTATTGAATCTAAAAGAGACAATTTTTTGGCCTATTTGTGAGTGAGGTATGAACAATGATAGGAGAATGATATGATATTAATGTGTTGGGAAAATGGTTTCACTCTTTGGGAATTTTTTAAACCAATCTAGATTTGTTATGCTCTTTTCTTCCTTAAGAACTAAGTACCTTTATTTGTTACTCTATGTGTAGAAGCTGCCCTCATAGGGAGATTAGTAACTTGTATGCCCTTTGCACGCTATTTAAAATCATCATAATGATTTGGCTAAAAGAGCAATTTAATCCCTAACATTGACACTAAATTTTGAGTTGGACCCTAAAGTTTTAGAGCATTCAAAATAAATCCCAACATTCAAAATAGCTCACCGTCCAATTAGGGACTATTCTGAACATTTTTTGAACATTAGGGTTTATTTTGAACGTTTTACACACGTTATGGTTCATTTTTAATGTTTTGAAACATTAGGTTCTAACTCAAATTTTAGTATAAACATTGGGGGCTAAATTGCTGAATTGGCCTAATGATTTCTACTGCAATTGTTTCCATCAACCTCTTGTGGATTTAACATAGTATTGAAATCTCCAAGTATAAGCTAGGGTTTTCTGTAGATGTGCCTTTTTCCCTTAGTTTATTCCACAAGGTAGATCTTTGAAAGTTGTACTTGAAGCCATAGATTATAAATATATATATACCATACTTTGCTCCTGCTTAAGCTTTACCTTCAAATGTGCGGATGACAATAGGCCGGGCCGGGCTCAACGGCTTGTCTACACTTTTTTTTTAATTGACAAAATAACGTTGTTTTGCACATTCTCTTTGGACCATCACTTTTCAAGTGTACCACTGAATCATATTTTTGTGTATCAATCACCTTGAGTTCCTCCTCATTATAGAGAGCTAGGATTTTGCCACTATAGTGACTGTAATTATGTATCATTCTCCACTTATTGGGTAAAAGGTTGAGGAAGTTGTAATTTACTTTATTAGTCATTAATTCCAAAATTCCAATTATACATGGTTTATTGTAATAAATGAATCTCCTAACTGCTAATTACTTTGTGGGGGAATTCATACCCCTAACATTTCCAGCAATTTTCTTTACGTTCTTGTGGTAGAAGGGGATGACCTCTTCTTCCTATTGGAACTTCTTCTTGGAGTCTTGAATTCATCCATACATGTATGTTTGTAGATCTGATGTCTTTCATAGCTAATCCAGATCTCAAGGTTCGTAACAACATCGGGGACCTGTCTTTACAACCTGCATGGCCATTTCACTACTAGGGAACTTAAAGAAGAAGATAATCATCCATATTCACCAAAATCTTCACAGGGCCATACATTTTCTAGTTGGACGTTACCCAGGATTTCATTGTACGATAAGAAACCCTTTTGTTCAAGAAGTTTCCTACCAAGGTGGATTTCCAATGAGCTGCACCTTCCCTAAAGACTTCAAGTAGGGGACTGACTGCCTGTTAGTATGTTGTTCTGTTGGGGGGATATATAATGAAGTTGGGTCTCCAGCTTTGAGTCTCCTGCCACCTGAAGTCAAGAGTGTCTTTGGTTGATTAGCTCATTAAGGGATGTTGACATGTGTCCATACTGGGATTTCTTCTTTTATCTCTTCTTTACTTGTGATAAATCTTCTTTACTGGTTATAAATTAAACTAAAAATTAAAATTCTCTTTAATTATTACTATAATTACTTTGTAATTATATGTAAATATGTTATAATTATTTATTAAAAATGGATAATTTATTCGTTAACTTGGAAATATAAAAAATGAATACACACAATTTACTTTTATTTTATATACCAGAAAACTAATATATTTGAATTTTTTAATTTTTTAAAAAATACAAATTCACTTTTTGTTTAAATTAGATAATATTATTTTATTTTAAATTATTGACTTATTAAATAATTTATTTAACAATTTTCAATTCACACTTGAACAATAATAATCAGGGATTTTTTATAGTTGTAACCAAACAACCCCCACAAAACAAATGTTGATTTCTATTATCCACTTAGTCAGCTTCTGTAGTTCTCTCTCACGGTGAGGCATGGCGGCGTCTATTCTATCTACTTCATGCTTTGTTCTTCCCACAAAAATGAAGGCAGTATCACTCCATGCCACTGCCATTGCATCTACTTCCACTTGTCCTCCATATATCTCCATCTCCACAGCCAACACCACAACTTTCAGTTCTCTTAGCTTCTCCTCTAGCCTCTCTCACAATGTCTTTAACAGAGGTAACAATCTTCAACATAAAGTTTGAATCTTTCCTGATTTTCTATACTTGGCTCTCTTAAAATCATGAAGACGAACTTAATGAAGCCAATTGGTTATCAGGGACTGTTGACTTTGCTTTTTTTCAATTGTTTCTCTTTCTGTTGTTTTCAATTTTGGGGGCCGCCGAATGAACTCTATTATTGAATTTTGCTTCGGGTGTGTCACACAATTTTCTTTGTTGTCAGGGAGTTTATCAATGAGTACAGTTCAAAGGCCAATTCGGCATTCAATCGTGTGCGAGGCGGCTCCTAAGAAGAGAGCAGATTCAGCTGCGAAGAGAGCCCGCCAAGCTGAAAAGAGGCGCATTTACAATAAATCCCGCAAGTCTGAAGTCAGAACCCGCATGAAGAAGGTATCTACTTGTTGCTAAATTCCTTTTGTGTATGTCTGATGGCTCCTCATTATCTCTCTCTGTGTTTAATTGGATTTCTTTCTGCGATTGTTTATGTTTCTCTGCTTTTGCTTGGGGGCGCAAGGAGTGGGAAGATTTTTGTGAATGCTTAGGTTTGGGTTTTGCTCAGACGGGGAGACTTGTATTAGATTTCTAACTTTATGCGTATGTCGATAATTTGCTAATGTTTGTCTTGTAAACCTTTTTGTTCTTGATTAAGTGTACAGAGAATTTTTAGCTTTTACGTTCTTCACTTTTTATGCAATTTTGAGGAAGCTATAGATTTGAATGTTTAGTTAACCTTTGTGAATGGTATGTCTGAGAGAATGTTCACAATATGGTTTGCTCGACGAGGCATGAGATGATATGGGCTTAGCATGCTGAAGGGAGGGCGAAGAAGATTAAATTTTTAATTAACAAAACATAGGGATTGGTTCGTGTCTCATCTTTTATAAGAGTAGGAAATTTTTGTGGAAGTAAAACTTTGACCTTGGAAAGAATTGTCTAGACTCCTTTTTTCATTACTCATTCTGCCAAAAGCTGAAATTCCTCAAGAGCTCAGCCTTGCATCAAAAGTTTGGAGTTTGATTTGTTCAAAGTGAGTATATAAGAAGTTGTAGGGTTTCAATGGGGGAAGCTCTATCTCTTAAGGATTATCTACTTAGAATGTAGATAAGCTCAAAGTACATTTACAAGGAAGTAAAATTGGTGTGACGAGGACGTCATTATACATGATATTGCTGTTCCATTTTTGGGATTAAGAGACAGGAATAGTTTGGACTAGCCTGATAATACATCGAAACACATTATGCAGCATCGATATATGGCGTCTGTTACTCTGAGCTTTGATCAGAACTAAAACCTACTGAAGTTTAATTTATAATGTAGAAATTTAGTGTTTATGATTCTATTTACAAGTTTTGTCTTCTGCTGTCTGTTTCCAGATTTGGTAAAGAAAATTTTTCAATGTATTAACAGCCAGTTATTGTTATAGGTTTCAAAAGGCTAGGGTGAAGTGAATTGTTGAGTTCTTGTTATGATTGTTCATTGGTGTGAGAAAGGCTCCTTTTAATTTCCCTTTAATTGATTATATCTGTGAACGGGAAACATTTGCATGCCCTCTTATGATGGGTGGCTGATGCCGATGCCAAAATGCAGATAATTTGTTGCTTGACAATTGGCTGCGACACTAATAATTAGGGGTGAACAGTTATTGGTTGCGTCTGTTGGTTTATTGTACCTTAGTCAACTAGTAATGTGCTTTATAGATTACTAATAAAGATTAAACTCTGTTTAGGTTGAGACCTATTCCGTAGCTTATACCATCGAGAAGTAAATGAAGCTTGGTTAGTCTTCTTTCCAGCAACATCCTTGTAAGGGTACCCTGTGAAGGATAAGCATAGTTATGTATGAGGATGCCCATGATGATTTTCTTAATATCTACCTAACTAGGTTGTGATTGAAGAACAATAAGATGGAATTTATATATATATATAAAAGTAAATAGGAACTGTATCTTGCATTTCAGTTTGCGAGGACACTGCAAGGCTTGTCTCTAGTTCATCTGTGAAAATTGTGATTTCATCTCTCCAAGGCCCCCAAACCTTACAATGGTAGAAGAATAACAAGATTAAAGGAACCAAATGATTAGAACTGCATGTCCATGTGGTTGGTGTGCGTTAGTCTTAGTGATTGTGATGACACGGATCAGATATTCTCCCTGGTAATACACTAATGGAGTATGGACCATCAATTCAGCTTAGTACTGTGTATCACTGAGTACTGGTTAAGTCAATAATGGCTCCAAGATTAATGGACTGCGGTGTGAAGGTTATAGAAAATGTAGAAAATGTAGGAGGTCTGAAGCTTTATCAATATTACTCTTTCAAGTGTAGTGAAAAGTTCATCTGTTTCTTTATGGTGTCCTGAATTTGGTGGTGTCTCTTGTAGGTTTTGGAAGCACTAAATGAGCTGAAAAAGAGACCAGAAGCACAGCCAGAGGAGGTCCTTCCTATTGAGAAACTGATCGCAGAGGCCTATTCAGTCATTGATAAAGCTGTAAAAGTGGGGACATTGCACAGGAACACCGGAGCGCGCAGAAAATCAAGACTTGCCAGGAACAAAAGGGCTGTAGAAATTCATCATGGCTGGTATACACCCACTTCTGCGGTGGCTGGTTAGGATTTTGGTTTATATGACAATGGCTGGAGAACTCTTCGCTTTTCTTTTTTACTGATGAACATTCAGTTATTTCTATTCATCCAAAATATACCAGTAGAAGCTATTAATGTGATTTGTTAATCAGTAGGTGTGTCCCAATAATGAAAAGAACTTCTGTTTATATACTCTTAATTTTATTTTCTGTCAATTAAATATAATCACAAGCAGAATTGGATTCCAATAGATCAAAATATGGAAATATGCTGCTTATAATTTTGGATTTTTATCATAGAAATGTAGACTATGCACTGAAAACTTTGAATGTCTACCGAGCAGGAGATATGATTAGTAAAATTTATGTGCCTTTAAGAAATGTTAGGGGACACAAGCTATGTTTACTGCCACTCATAAAATATGTTTACCGACCCAATTGTTAAGTATCTTTTCTGAGTCTGTTCTGAAACTCGACCAAGCAAATAACAGAAACACATGAAAATTTGTAATATCAGGATGCTTACTTCTGTTTCTTTCCCAGTTTCTTTTTAATATTTGGATTAAACTGAAGAAAAGTCAAGAAAACCCACATGTGAAGAGGAACATAGCAACAATATAAAACATTTTCACGTACAACCAAAAAGAACAAATTAGCAAGCCCAAGATTTTGTTTTGTATCCTCAAATGCTGGAACTGATTAAGAGTCGGTGAAATTTCCATAACACTCAGACAATGAAAGTGCCTTGAGGTTATAACCTCCAGCAAAAGCTGAATAAGCTCTTTAATTTGTTTCTTATGGAGGTAACGTCAAAATCTTGCTTGAACGATATCATCAAGTTCAAGGCTTCATGTTCTCCTCCTTTCTTGCTTAGTCCTTGATGATTTGTAATTTTTTGTTGCACCTCTTTGATCTTGCTCAGATTTATTCTCCTTTGGCTTTACTGTCATCTGATTGACCAAGTTCTGAGTCCTTGGTTCAACCATCATTCCCTTAGATGTCATGTCCCTAAAATAGTGTAAAGCATCTTCATTTCTTCCCTTGTCAAGTAGCCA
Source organism: Erythroxylum ulei (assembly GCA_027564395.1). Classification (NCBI taxonomy): domain Eukaryota; kingdom Viridiplantae; phylum Streptophyta; class Magnoliopsida; order Malpighiales; family Erythroxylaceae; genus Erythroxylum; species Erythroxylum ulei. The sequence goes on along the minus strand of JANITX010000212.1, from coordinate 81,785,925 downwards.
ATGTATGATGATAGTGTAAGATCGGGAGTCTGGCCCCAACCCTTGTTTCTCCATGTCATCCCAAGTATGTCTTACTTTTTCCTCACAATCCCAATCAACATACAATTTCAAGATCAAGTTAAACGCATCACCATTTACCTTGCACCTATTCCTCTCCATCCGCTCCAAAATCCCCCCTACTTCCTCCGGCCTCTTCAATGACTTGAGCAAGTAATTGAAAGTTACTTCGTTTGGCACGCAGCTCCCACTCACCTCCATTTCACCCAAAAGCTCATAAACTTTCTCCATCCTCCGAATCTTGCACAAATGCTTGATAAGTGTGTTATAAGTGGCAGAGTTAGGAAAAGAACCTCGTTCTTTCATTTCCTGGAAAGTTTGTAAAGCTTCAGGTACCCTCTTCTTGAAACACAGCGCATCAATAACACAGTTACAGACCACAACATCCATTTTCCCATGATTCTTCCACATTGCTCGATACAATTTCATCACTGTACCTATCTTTCCTTTCTTGGTCAATGCATTTATAAACGTCCCGTAAGTGAAAAAATCTGGTTTGCATTTAGATGCAATTATATCTCTCCAAAACCTCTTTGCTTCATGCACATTTCCCAGCACACACCATCCGTTGAGAACAATGTTCATAGTTTTTATATCCACGCCAAACTCAGCTCCTTTAGAATGTAACAAAGTTTCTGCAACCTCTACTTGCTTATACCTACATAAATACATTAAAAGCTTCTGGAAGGCATCCAAATCAGGTTCTAAACCTAGATGTCTCATCATATTGAAAACCCCAATTGCCTCATCCACCTTATGTGCAGCTGCATATCTGTGAAGCAGCACTCTATATGTTTCCCCATCAACGAGGCCCTCTCTGTTAGACATTTCGTCGAGCACTTGGTTTAATTCTTGGAACCGCTTCATTCTTCCAAGAATATCAAGAACCTTATTGTAAACACTAGAACCTAGTGAAACACGCGTTCCTTTAGAGACCCAGCTGAAGAATATAAAGGCAGGTTTCCAATCAGAAGAATGCCTTTTCAGCACATTCAAGACTAAATCTTCCGTTAACGTGACACTACAGTAATCGAGAGCAAGCTCAATCCTCCTCATTGGGCTGTCTCTGTGAACCTTAAGGATGTTCTGGACTTGAAGTGCCGATTCCTCAAGTGGGTCATGTTGGGTTTCTGATTGTGATACAGGATCAACAACCGAATGACAAGCTTTGATTTGAGGTTGAAGTTGAGTAAGAGTTGGGTAATTTGGCAAGAGAAAATTACGAACATTGAGTAGGAAAGATGGGGTTTGAACGAGTTCAGATGGAAATCCAAACTTCAATCTCGCCAAGTGGCAGACAAGCAGGCCCATCTATGTATCATGAACTAGATCAATCAATCAAGTCTTAGAAGTTTCAGGTACTCTGCATTCTCCAAATTGGATGCCAACTATTTAACAGAGGGAACTGGAATGAAATTCGTTGAGGAGTCCCACCAAAAACAAGATGTTCGGATCATTCGTTTTCAACTTCGCAAATCGTGAGCAAATTACGGAAAAAAGCTCTAGCGTGACGTTTCTTTCTCTAATTTCGCCCCCTGACATTTTATCAATACCTTGAGGTTAACTGTGTAAACTTTATAAAAACTTTATAACCTCAATACCTTGCTAATGGCTGCGACCGGAGGGTTGGCCCTGAACCTAGCATAAGATAGCAAAACCACACTTTAGCAAACTAGCCTGTCACATGCTACCCAACCACATAACCAATCAAAAGAAGAAAATGACAACTTTAATCGCGTCTTCGCAAAATTCGGCAACAATGAAGAAGCTAAGACAAACTTGGTTCAATCAACACTAAAACCCTTTTATATTGGGTCTCAGCTTTAATAATAAATCCGCTATCTAATATATTAACATCACTGTTTTTACAAATGAAATCCTCTATTGAATTCTAACTTTGTTCTATCGATTTTCATCCACACAATTATCTGAGATCTATACAAATGTATAAATGAAAATTAATAAAACATGGTTGAAATTATTCCCCTATTTTTAGTGCCTTCAATGTGTAAGCACTTGTGCATCTTTAATTTAAGTGCTAAAATTGTGGGAATTTGAGACTTTGTAGTTATGAAAAGTTGCAATCTCAATTCTTTCTTATTTCTCATATCTATTTATGTATATCCAATTAGTTGAACGTGTGATTGTTAAACTAAATTATGGTAATAAGCTAAGAACTTATTCAAGTGATAGGAAAAAAGCTACTGATTTTTTTATTTTCAATTTGGGAAGTTAGATCCTTTCTTTTTAATGGATTCTTAAAGTTGAAAATGATAAATAAAAGAGGGACTCATAGTTTTTGTTACAAACTATATTCTTAGAAATATTATTTTGTTTTAGCCTCTTCAATTCCAATCCTACAACAACAACACTCAGCGAGAGTCTTGCTAAAACACAGGGTCTAGTAATATACAGCCTTATCCTTACCTGATAGAGAGATTATTTTCGATAGACCCACATATAATGCAAAATAATGATAATAAAAAATGTAAATAAAGACGTATAAATAAAAATATAAAAATGTACATACAGAGCATGGTAAATATTAACAAAAAGATAAAATAAGTAAATAAAAACATAAATAAAAAAGAAGAAGACAAGTACGTGAATAAGTTAGACCAACCATTACAAGAAGGTAATTAGACTAAAGAAGAAATTACTTAGGCTAAATAACTAGGAGTGAAGTACAAAGTAATCCAAAAAATCTAGGCTAATTATATATCGAATGATTCTCACAAAAATGTTTAAAAGACTTATGAGAATATGAAAGATCTCTCTGAATGAGATCCTTTGTTGTCTCTTAGTACGCTAAAGTTTTCTATTGTGGGTCATATCCTAACACACACAAAAGTTATCTAAACTCCAACAACTCTAATTTACAATCCTAACACACAAAAAAGTTATCTAATTTTTAACTTATACCTTGTTTTCTCAAAGCATTTATGCACATTAATAGTTATTAGTGTGGATAACATAGTATGTTACTTCAATAGTTTTTTTTATTTTTTGAAAATAGTTGTGTTTTATTTGTGATGATGTAGGATAAGATATGCTTGAATTATTTTTTATGTTAATTATCATTATATTATATTAAGCTAACTAATGGAGGAAATGTAGAAATTTCATGGTAAATGGATAATTAGGAAATATAAAAATTTTAAATTTATTTTCAGTATAAATGAAAGTGTCTACACTTATTTATTGCACAACTGACTGGAAGAGGAAATGTTCCTTCGTGAAGTAGTGGGAACTACTTTCCAAGTTATTAAGTTAGATAATTTTTGCAGGGTGCAATATATTTTGAGAAGTAAATTGGGAAAGGTCATTTACTATAATCTTAGATATAATAGTGACTATTGATGATATATATCCTTAGTTTTGTGTAATTCCTAACCATTTTTTCTTAATAAGATCAAGTTGCCCCCTTATTGGATAGGTTAATATTTATGTGGTTGCCAAAATAATGTCTATATTAATTTGCTACTTATACATCTTTGCCAGTTTATTTTCACACCATTTCATATTCCAAAGTATCTTTATCTTTAGCATTCTTTTTGTTTTAAAAATTTGAATGTTAGATAAGATGGGGAAATTACTCAACTAGCTACCTTTCCTACCTTATTACGGTAATATATAGTATTTGAAGAGAACCTATTAGTCCTTTTTAAGACGTGCATGCAAAATGCCTGTTGTTCCAAAAAGGCACTAAGGCTAATAATGTCTTAAGGGAAGTTCAAATGGTTAACAATCATATCTCTAAAGTTTGATTAAGCTTATAACTTAGCCTTATAAACTTTTCATATCAAATTAGCAGTAACTTTAATGTCTTGAAACAAGTTAGAACATGAAATTCATAGCATTAAAAATTTTATTTTTTCAGGTTGTTTGTGATGAAGGAAGGATATTATAAAGTAGTTAAGACAAGCTTAAGTGACATTTTGTACCCATATTTATTCATTTCTTTAGAATGGGTGATTTAAGAGCTTGGTAATCATTAGTAAATGCAATTTTATGACTGCTAATATTCTATTAGAGTAACTATGTGATATTGTTGATGTTTAAGAATTCTATCTATATGTTATTATTAATGTCATTGTTGTTACACATAACATATATTTAAGTATGTTTGACTTGATTTTCTTTAAACAAGTGCTAGATGTTTTTGTTATTTTAATCAATTGACTTTAACATTTTGATATGCATTATTTAAATAAGTAAGAGGCTCCTTAGATTTAATAGCATTTATTTATATATCTTTTCCTCTTCGCAAATGTAACATTAAAGCAAAGGGTAAAAAAGTGGAGCTAGAATAGTGGTCGATGTTGGATCAAAATATATTTATCGAGAAATAAGGTGTATCTAATAAGAATAGTAAGAAGGAAATAAACAAACAACTAACAAGAATATTATGAATATTTTAAATTAGATTTAACCAATTAGGTGTACCTACATCTTTAAGAGCTAATAGCAATTGATTTCACCATATTGATCAATAAAATCACTAAATGAAAATTGCATATTTCTTATATAAAGGTTATAATTACATAAATATATTGATATATGAACTTTAAATGATATAGTCCGGTACAACTTGCCCCTTTGTCAAACCCAATATAACTTAACCATGTTTTATCAAATCCTAGAACCCTTGCAGAGTGTCTAATTCACCAAATACGTTTTTAAAGATAAGGTTATCTATCGCAGATATATTTGTGTCATATAATATGGATCTACTGTCTTTTTCCAGAACATGGTAAGGGCTTTGGCATGTTCATCTCTCAAACTATAGATCCTTTTTCTTCTTTAAACATTTGGACGTAATCTCAAATACAATTATTTCCCAAATGATGTCTTCCACGAAAGTATCTCTACCACAACAATGTGTTTGTGCATTTACTTCTAATTTTTAGAAAAGAACATACCTTAGGCCATGTTGCATCCTATGTCATATTTAGCCAAAAAGCATCCAAGAAATGCTCTTCTTTCTAAAAACTCTTAGATTACATCTCCATACAATAATTTCTACCTTAGTGAATATACCATTTTCAACCAATATACTCCAAAAAATTCCCTAAAGATTGCACGTTTGTGTATACGAGCTATACACAATAATCTCCACCGTGGCAAATATACTCTATACATTTTAGGCCATAAACGTGTTCAAAAACTTGAGACATTAATCAAGTTTGAGCAATACTTGAACTTCTCTTTGACAACTAGTTTTGTCAATATGTCAATTGCATTATCCAAAGTGTGAACCTTTTCTAAAAGGATCTTTTCAAATGCACTAAATCACTTGACCTTATGAAACCTGACATCCTTTACTATAACATTAATCCATCTATCTTTATCCTAACTGGTTATAGTCCCTTGAAAAATAATTGGATACCTATAACTGAAGGTAATATTGTACATAAGGATGATCGAGAAGCCTGGGCCTAGCTTAGCCTAAAGTCAATGAGTTTGATTTAAGTCGATTGGGCTTTAGTTTAGGCTTAGGCTTTTCATTTAAATAAATTTAGCCTTTGAGCTAGACCTAGGCTCGAGCTCCATAGTCCATCCTAGCCTGAACCCTAACCCTAATTATATATGGAAAGATGCCATTTTTTTAATATATAAAACGACATCATTTTTTGAATAATAAAGGAGGACATCTAGGATAAGGAGTCCAAAGCTTGATTGAACTTGGTAAGGCCTAAACATTTGACTCTTTTAAAGATTGTGTTTGAACCAAATAACCAAATGCTTTATTTATTCAATCACTTTCCTTTTCTTTATCTTCTAAGTTCTGATATAGGAATTAAAAACTAGATACATTATTTATACAGTCACGTTCCTCCTCTTTGTCATCTCACTTTCAATAAGGGAATTAATTTATTTTGTAAAGTTCCTATATCGAAAGTGAGAGGACAAAGAGGAGGAAGGTGATTACATAAATAAAGCATCTGAACCACTAGCTTAAACAAAAATATTCAAACGATTAGGGCTTTCAAATCTCATCTAACCCAAATAGGCTTTAAACCATTCATTATTTCTTTAAAAGGGGTTGTACTTTTGGACACCTAACTACAAACCATTTAAAGCCTAATCAAGCCTAGGTTTGAGGGCTAAAGGCCCAATTTGGGGCCAAAAGTTGTTGGGTTTGATCAATTTAGAGTCGAACATTATAATCTGCTCAATTAATGTCTAAACGTTATCGAGTCTACTCAATGTTAGCCTATTTTGGATGAAAATTTGGCAGTGACACATGCGCTGTTAACTCTGAGTGAAATGTCTTATGTGACATTTTTGTGACCTATTTTCTGACATGTTCCTTATTTCCAATGTTACATTGGTTTTACCACAACCCATAACGTTCAACATGAGGGAATTCCAACTAAACCACCATGATCATGGATCCACTTTCTGCTTCTGGCAAAGCCATGTCCTCCCCATTTTTTATTCCTTATCCCAACTGTTTCAGGCTGTTGGGTCCCGTTTTCAGAACCCAACTCTTGAAGAAAACCATAACTATTATCGCTTCATTTTCTTGCTCTGATGCCAAAACATGTTGGGCATCGTTTCCGAAACCCAATCTCTTACTCCGATAATCAAAAATTCGCATACTTTAAATCGTTGGAAAGGTAGAAATCAACTTAGTCAAACTCCTCATAGATCAATACCGAATTTATCCCAACTTCACTTCCTTTATTACAACATCATTCAAAGCAATTCAACTTCCA
>JANITX010000212.1:81718170-81733138 GCA_027564395.1 Erythroxylum ulei | reverse complement strand
TTTCGATTATACTTCACGATGTTGTATGGTCTTTTCCGCAGTATATTTTGAATATTCGGGCCATACGCGATCCAACATTGTTAACAAAACACTAAACGCATTTTAAATATTGATCTCTGGCATCTAACTCCCAATAGTTCAACCCTAGGATATAATTTTTCACCTAATGTGTTAGTAAGACAAACATCTTCTCTCTCAAAAAACGTATGGAAGATCTCACTACACTTATCTGTAGAAAACTGGAGTCAACAAAGGCTTATGGAATATATTTAGTAGTAGGACACCCAATAGATATATGTCCCACATTACAAGAAGACTCAACATAATAAGTGAATACAGTATGAAATTTTTCTGGACATATTCAATGTCAATACAATCCATACTCAAGCATGTACAAACTTGGCTGAAGAGATTATCCAAATTTTTGATACAGTAATACATCGGTATATCAACCTATGACTAATGTTTAGCAATATTAAAAATCACATCCTTCAAGACAACCATAACAAGTCCAAATTCCTGATTCATGTATGTCTCTTGAGGACATTGTTAAAGCATTGGCTATTAATATCGTTAAATTCCAATAGGAAAAAAATAGTATTCAAAATTTGGAAAATCAGATGGGCTAGTTAGCCATAATGATCAGCCCTTTGGAATCACAAGGTTCGAGTAAACTGCCATTGTAAACCATAGTGAATCTTAAGTAAAATTCTAATACCATTACATTACAAAGTGGAAAGCAAGTGGAGTAGCCCATGAAAACCCCATCTACAATAAGCTCCCATACCAAAGATGTTGAACATACTGAAACTAAGAAAAGTGTGCCCATGTCTAAGGATGAGTTACATACTCCTTTATTCATACTTCCTCCTTTTCTGGAAGCATTAAAGGATGAAAAGAGATGGGAACACAATATTGATTTATATGAAACATTTCGAAGATAGGTAAATATTCCCCTTTTGATGCAATTGAACAAGTGCCTAAATATGTTAAATTCTTGAAGGAACTTTATATGATGAAAAGAAGACAAAAGATAAAAAGGATTGAGAAGGTAAGACTAGGGAGAAATATATTTGCAATTATTCAAAAAACTATTCCAAAAAAGTGTAAAAACCAGTGTATGTTTTCTATACTATACACTATTGGAGGATCTAAGGTGGAAAAAGCAATACTAAATTTAGATACATCTATAAACATTGTGTCCTATTTTATTTATTCAACTCTCAACTTAAGACTTTTAAAAAAGATGGGAGTGGTAATTCAGTTAGCATATATACCTAATGTATATCCCAAAGGATTAGTAAAAGATGTACTTGTGCATGTTAAATACAAATTGATTTTTCCTGCTGACTTCAATGTCCTAAATATGGAGAATGATGACCAATCAATACCCATTTTATCAGGAAGACCATTTTTAAAGACAACTAAAATAAGAATTAATATCCATAATAGTACTTTGACTACGGAATTTGGTAAGGACATTATGTAGTTTAATATATATGATTCAATAAAGTAACTTGATGATGATTTTCTTGTCCTTGTAGTTGATGTTTTGGATTTATTAATGCAAAACTGGTTGGAGGCTAATAGGAAGGTTGAGTTAGATACAACTATGGGGGAAAGTCTTTTTAATGAAGAAGATACTAATATTTCCCTGATTTTTTTGTAAGATTGTATGACATCCTTGGACAATATACAAAGGTAAAATAAGTGTTGATAGTATAGTATATGGACTTAGGCATCCTCATAACTAGTGACTAGCTCGTCCCTTCAGTGGTATAAGCACCAAAATTAGAGTTAAAACAATAATGGAACATTTAAAATATGTGTTCTTATGAGAAGGAGACACTCTGCTAGTAATAATCTCCAACAAGTTAACATTCACACAAGAGAAGAGATTAATAGAGGTTCTAAAGAACTTTAAAGCAGTCACTGGATGGACAATAGTGAACATCAAAGTTATCATCCCTTCTTTAAGCGGATGAAGCATCAAAGGCAACCGCAAAGAAGATTAAACCTTCCAATTATGAGTTGGTGAAGAAAGAAGTCTTGAAGCTTCTTTAAGTGGGTATAATTTTCCATATCTCAGATAGTACGTGGGTTAGCCATGAACAAGTGGTTCTAAAAAAGACAAGAATTTCAGTTGTCATAACTCATGAAGGATAGTTAGTTCCCACTAGGGTCTAAAATTAACGATGAGTTTGTATCAACTATAGGAAGTTAAATTCAATGACTTGGAAGGACCATTTCCCTCTTCCCTTTATTGATCAAATGACGGAGAGATTAGTTGGTAAAGCATTTTATTATTTTCTTGATGTTTTTTCATGGTACTTTTAGATTGCAATTACTCTTAAAGACTAGAAGAAAATGAATTTTACTTGTCATTTTGGAACTTTTACATGTAGATGCATAACACCTGACACTTGCAATGTGTCAGCCACTTTCTAAAGATGTATGGTAAGTATTTCTCAGATTATGTAGAACAAATCATTGGATTCTGTATAAATACATGGACATTCTTTCGATGAGTGCTTGAATAATTTAAGATATAAAAAAGATGTATGAAAACTAATCTAGTTCTAAATTTCAAAAAATGTCATTTTATGGTATAACAAGGTACAAATTTGGGATACTTTATCTTTTGTAAAGGAATTAAAGTAGATAAGGCCATAGCAGATAATATTCAATCTTTTCCTTACCCGTTAGTGCTTGTTTCTTGGCCATGCAGATTTCTATCGAAGGTTCGCCAAAGATTTTTTAAAAACGACATCTCCATTGTGCAAGTTACTCTACGAATATGTATTTTATAACTCAGTGATGAAAGTAAAGAAGCCTTTGACAAGATGAAAAATCTATTAATTTCAATACCTATCAGTTAACCGTTTAAAGAAGAGCTTCTGTTCAAACTTACGTGTGATATTAATAATAAAGCCATAGGAGTTATCTTGGGGAAACGAATGGAGAAAGTGCCCCGTGTCATTTACTACCATCCATGACTTTAAATGGCACCTATAGAAATTATTCAACAACTGAAAAAGAGTTGCTAACGGTAGTTTTTTCTTTGGAAAAATTTTGATCTTCCTTATTAGGAACTAAAGTTATTGTTTTCTCTACTCATGTAACTCTTAAATATTTGTTATAAAAATGAGGCAAATTAATGAGATGGATCTTATTGCTAAGTGAATTTGACTTAGAAAACAAAGATAATAAGGGAGCAAAAAATCAAGTGGCAGATCATTTGAGCTAGATATCTTATTCTCCCACAAATTTGATTTGCAAGTAGAATTCTTGGATGCGCAACTATTCGATAAAAATGTTTAATTACCCTGGTATGCAAATATAGTAAATTATTTGGTTACTAATATGCGATCTGCAAATTTATCAAAAGCTTAAAGGGATAAGATTAAGAATGATGTTAAGCACTACATATGGGATGATTCTTATTTGTGGAATCATTACTTCAATCAAGTAATACAAAGATGAACACCTGAAAATGAGTTCTCATCTATCCTCACAATTTTCCATTTGTATGCTTGTGAATGACATTTTTGGTGAGAAATAAATGGCAAGAAAGATTTTAGAATGCAATTTCTTTTAGCCTTCGTTAGTTTGAGATGTATACTTGTTCTATAAAGCTGGTGATCAATGTCAAAGAACAAGTAATACCACTTAAAGAAATGTGATGTCACAAACCTAATTTTAGTTTGTGAGCTTTTTTATGTTTGGGATATGAACTTCATGGGACCTTTTCCCTCTTCTTTTAATTTTGTTTACATCTTATTAGCTTTCAACTATGTGTTGAAGTGGGTGGAAGAAAAAGTCACCTGAATTGATGATGCCAAAGTGGTTGTAGGTTTCCTTAAATCTAACATTTTCTATAAATTTGGTATTCCACGTGCCCTAATCAGTGATCATGGTAAATATTTATGCATCCAAATGGTGGAGGTAATCCTAAAGAAATATGACATGACTTATAAGATCGATACGTCATACCATATGCAAAAAAAAGGCCAAGTTAAAGTTTCGAACAATGAAATCAAATCAATTATAGAAAAAAATGGTTGGACCAATGAGAAAAGATTGGATCTTGCAAATTAAAGATGTACTTTGGTTTACCAAACAACTTACAAGACATCAATTGGTATGTCACCCTATAGGTTTGTATATAATAGGGCTTGTCATCTACCTATTGAATTGGAGCACATAGCATTTTGAGCTGTTAGGCATGCAATAAGAACTTTGATGAAAGTGGAAATTATAGAAAATTGCAAGTATAGGAACTTGAAGAAATTTGTAATGATTCTCACAAAAATGTGAGAATATATATAGTGATATAAAAAACTTTACTTGATAAACTCATTGCTTGAAAAGTCTTTTCCATTGGCAGAATTTGTCCTCTATCACTTTAGGATTTAGCGCTTTCCAAGTAAGTTAAGATCTCAATGGACGGGACCCTTTATTATAATTAATATATTTCCATATTGTTGATGTAGCATATCATAACACTACTTAAAATAATTAGACCTAAAACTATAGCAATGATGAGTTTAGGTCGATCCCATATAGAGTGTATGTAAAGCTTTTAAAATGAAAATAATCGATGTTTAGGTTTGGGGGGTTTTGCTTGTTTTTTAAATAAGAAAATAAAATGAAACTAAACTAATGAAAACAAATTGAAGAAAACATTCAAAAATGATGAAAAGTGACGATAAGCTCTATTAACCCCAGTTTTCTCTTAAGTCCTGTTTAATTAAGATGAGATCATTAATTAAACCTAGCTATAGAACAACCTAGAACAAGCTCTCTAGATTTAATTGGACAACCACATTATAAGTTAGGAAAACAAATTAATTAAAGCAACAACCACACAAACTCGGGTCATTTAACCTACGTTTTGTTATCCATAATTATTTGAAACCATTAGTTGCCACAAATGAATCCAAACACAACAATTACGAATTGTATTCAAGATGCTAGCATAAATCTCAAACATAAAAATTACGAATTATATTCAAGATTCTATCAATAGGTTCGTAATAAAAAAAATCAAATAGAGCATTCAATCATTCTTACACGACACCCAAACATTAAACATAAGATGGCATAACCAATGCCTAAGAGAGAAAGAACAACAAATACATTCTTTGGTGTTGATATCACCATCGAACTAGAGTCAGAAAGCTAGCCCTCCATAGGTCTCCAAATAAATGGAGCTTTGCCCCTTCTCTTCTTCAAAATTGAGACCTCCCTACTCCAAAACTATTCCTCCAACCTTTCATAGCCTTCTGTCATCACATTATGTCTATTTATTTTAAAAAGTAGGGTTTTGAGTGGACATATGGCAAAGTCATGGGCATGACTTGGTATGTCACGCCCAGCTCACAGCCATGACAATTTACTCTTCATCTTCATGCATTTTTTGTCTCCTCTTACTCTAATCCTTCTTCTTCTTGTTCCATGAAGACAAGTAAGTGTAAATATCAAGAAGACGGTTCAAATATTGTGCTTTCGACTCACTTTAGCTCTTTTGCTTCCAAATTGTACCTAAAATCAAATATGAATTAAAATGAATGTCTTAAGCATTTCATAGCATTAATCACAAATTTTTATGGAATAAATGTATAATCAATTAAGCACATATCAATTATGCATTTGAAATCCAAAGTATGTTTAACCCCAAAGTATGTTTAGCTAGTAAATTAAAGCTTAAAATTGAAGGATTCAATGTCTCCCAGGATGAACATGATAAACAAAGGTATGAAGAACTTTATGAGTACAAATTATATGCTTGTAAGTATTTTCATACCCATACCATAGAAGAATTGAAAATCAAAGATGAATTTAAAGCATTAATAAATCACTTGATATGCTAATTTTAATGTTTAATCATCTTTTTTTGTTGAACTGAAAAGGAGTTTTATACAACTTTTCAGGTAAATGATGAGCTTGATCTTCACTTTTTTACAAAGGTGACTATAGAGTTTAGGAAGATGGTAAGATAATTCTCTTTTTTAATTGTTAAATTTAATATTGAAATGGGGCTTGTTAAAGATTGATGCATAAAAAGATTTGTTCATAAATTCAAAATGAGATTATTCTTCTAACTTTCAACCTGTTGAGTTATCAAGTGAATGATATGTTGATTTTGCATCTTAGAACTCAAGTTCTTCAAAAATTTTATACCTAAAGAAACCTATCTTGAAATATTTACAATGTTTTTCATGCTATAACTTTTCTGGACAGCGAGACAGTGTAAAGACATTAGCCAATGTTGAATTTTATTTTCAGTGGTGTACAAAACAAAATAATGTAGCAAACCTCAGGTATTGGTTCATTACACAATTTTCGTATATGATTTAAAAGAAAAATAAACCATTAATGCTAGGTTCACAAATCATACAACTAACTGTGAATTTGGATTTACTTGACTTTTCTCATACTGATGTGTACATTGCTTGTGAAATAAAACTCTTGGATCTCAATTGTTTAACCAAGATGGGTATCATCACATAATAATTCAATTGCAACTTTGATTTTGTTTCACTTGGACCAATTGTTATTAGTTCAAGAACATTTTGATACAAAAAACCTTAAGCAGTAAAATGTCCATCTACCAATTCCCAAGATGATGTCCCTTCCTTTTCCTCAGCTCAACTAACTACCCTAGCTCGACTGAAAAAATGAGAGTAAATTGTATAAAATGAAACATAAACTGATGACTTTCTTCTTAGGCCAAGGGTTCTGACCCCCCTTTCCACCTTCTCCACATGTTTGTTGTTTATTCCCACCAACCCAAAAGAAACATGGCAGTTTTTCTTCTCTACTGGTTTACTTTCTGTTTTTATTTAATTTCAATATTGAGGACAATATTCTAAATAGGTGTGGGCGTGGAGATATTATTCCTTGTTCTAATTTTTTTGACATTTTTTGAATGTTTAAGTATATTTTTTGTCTTGTTTGTGCCTAATACTTTTGGAAGTTAATGAAATAAGATTTTCCAAAGAAATTTTAGCTAAAATATTTTAAATGAATTGGAATATATGTGCAAATTAAGACCTAAACTGATTAAGATGAAGACTAAACGCATTAATGAGTTGAAATAGTTAGGGTATGCACTCGAACAAATCAAGACACTTGATTGATGAAGTATAACATAAGGATTAGGTGAATTTGTTTGAAACATCTAAGCATTTGAGCCTTGAAGGATAAAAACATCATGTGTGTGTGTGTGTGTATGTGTATCCATTTCTATTTTGTTTTTGATTCTCTATTATTTGGATACCCCTAGAACTTGCAATTAACCAATTTGAATTGCTATAATATATGAGAACTTAAATATAAAAAAGGCCTTCCTTAATTTAGCCACTTAACTTTAAAAATCACCTTGCTTAATTATCTTTATTTCAGCCCCTTTGAGTCATTTTAAAATCCTTCTTCCTTGTGTTTTGAACCCACATCTCAAACATAACCTATAATATCTCCTATCACTTAACTACATGTTTTTAATAAGGTATTCTTTAGCTATTAGGGGAATTAGATGCGCCTTTGCTCTAAATTTTGTTTTCCAAGCTACTTATTTTGTATTTAGTTTAATTGTATATGATGGCTACCCATTAATGCTTAAAATAATAATAAAAGAATTATTTCATTAATAGTATATTGATAAATAAGTACTTGATCATATTTATATTCTTAACAATACACTTTATTTGAATGCCATATGCAATATGTGTGGTTTTAACATATAATTCTCTCTTTCTAACCCTTAAACCAAGCCCCATTACAACCAATTAATAAAATTCCTTTTGATTCATACCTTCATACGATCTTAGTGAGAGAAATTTGGTGTATTTGCAAGTATATAGTAGTGCATTCCTTGTGAAAAGAGTTTGAGAGTGAACACTTAAGCCTAAACACTTAAGTGAAAGAGTGAACACCATGAGGAATTTCATCAAGGCTTTGGACATACTTTTGATTGAGATTGCCTTTAATTGTCTCTATTCATATTTTTGGGTGACAATCAACTTTGATATGTGGTAACTCTTTTTCAGTCTAATTCTTAAAGAGTATGCATGGTTTAGTCTCATGAGAAGTGGTTGGGTAAAAACTATTTAGCTATCTTGTTTTATTAATTTCTCATTTGCTTAAGAACAATCTGGGATTAGGTGTGGGAGAATTTGATGTGTCATAATTTTGCCTTATTTTTAGCATTCAAAATCTTTCATAATCTATCTTAATATGTTCAAAACTTAGTATTTGGTTTATTTTTGCAGGATAAGAGTTGCAAATGGTATTTAAATGGGAAAAGAATTAGGCCTTAATCCAAATTCAAAATTATAAATATAGGAGCAATCTCAGGAATAATCAAGGTAAATTAAGGAGATTTGGGCTAACAAAAACATTTTATTTTGCAAATTGTAAAAATAGTATGGTGAGATCATAGGCACGGACACACTTAATGCAAATTGCAACTTCCAAACTTCGAATCTACAAGAGAAAAATATGTTAAAAAGTTGTTTTGAAACCTTATCTTGGCTAGATCTAGGTGAAAATTAATAAATTTATGATCAGGGGATCCAAAGAGCCACAACTACAAGATTTCCACATAGGTTTCAATGGCGATAAGTAGAGCCAAGATGTGAAGGAGAAGACATCCAATTTCTAGCCACTTTTTCTAGCTTCTTAAAGTCATCTTTCCCCTCCTTTCTTTAGTAGGCACTAAAGCAGTCTTTCTTTATATGCTAGTTGTCAGAATGATCATTAGTGGCTAAGTCTTTTATTCTTGGTTAAAGAAAGTGGAAGCCCTTTTTGGAACTTTGAAGATTGAAAGGCAATTGTTTCTTATAGTGAAGTATTTTATTTACTCATGTATTGAATTGTTCTTTTATGTTTTTTATTTTATGATAACTTTTTGTTAATTTCTAATATGCATAATTCGTTTATTGGTTAAAATAATCATTTTCTATATTAAAGTTTGAATATGTAAAAGTTCAAGTCTTTTAATCATTTGTAGTAACTAATAGTTTTAATTTGTTGCGTTAGAAATTATACTCCTATGAAAAACATTAAACTAGATTAAACACAATCGTGAATGTTACGTTATCTCACTTCAATGGTCTTTCTTTTCTTAAAGCTATTGTCTAATTAAATTTTAGATTGTATCTAAGGTTGTTAAGAGGGTTTACTAAATTATATGTTTTTAATAAACTAATCCTAAAGAAAGACAAATATTTAGTACCGTATCAAATATATGATTAATGAAATAATTATTTTTGTGCCAATGATCATTCGTAGTTCTAAGGGTGGAAGTAACTGTAAACCAAGGTCCGTTTTATTGAAAACTGTCACTTTATTATTTTCTTTATTTTCTTTATTGCAAAGTTGATCAATCCCCTCCTCTTCTACTAATTATTTTCTTTCGCAATGATTGGTAAATAAAAATTCCTCGTGAGATCAACTCTTACTTTCCTTTATTACTTTTGTTTAATTTCAAGAATTTAGGAATTAAATTGTGGTACCTATAATAGTTCCACCAAATATCATTGAAATTCTATAGATAATTTATCCCACGTATTTAATGGATTTTCTTCTTAAGTTTGTGTCGGCCCTAAAAAAATTCTTTGTAATTTGCTCCAGTTGATTACAAAACAACCTTATAATTTTATAATACAATATAAATTAAACCATTGCTTTGATCAATATTTATATATCAGTTATAGAAAGTGTCCTCTCCTTCTACCCTTTTAGTTTTGTGCTTACCTCTTCTTTTGGAGCTTGAAAAACTTTTTTAATAAACTAAAAGTTGTCGGTAGTCTTAAATACTTGTTATGAGCTTCAATCTTTATGAACTTTAGTACTTACAACATTTGTCTTCTTTATCTACACTGACATAAGGGTTTAAATAAATTTCCAACTTTTTCCTATTGAATTTTTAACTATAAACTCCTTCATACTATTTTAAAAGGGTTATAACAACTTTTGCATTTACTAAGGTAGCTTTCACAAATACTAGATTATCATCTGTGAAGAGGAGGTTAGTTAATAGTGGAGCTTTGTAGCAGAAACAAATTACTTTCAACATGGTTTTGATGTTACATTTGTTGATTAAGTATGAAAACCCTTCTACATGAAACAGTAACATATAAGGTGACAAAGGATTAATATGTATAATGCCGATTACAGCTTTAAAACATTCACTTGGATACCTATTAACTAATTACTAAAGTAATATAATTCATAATTAGCTTCACTCATTTTTAATTAAAACTAATTAAAACCAAGATGCAACATACTTTTTTTTCAAAAGAGTCCATTTTATTCTACTATGAGCCTTTTCCATATCAAGTTTTAAGGACAAACTCCATGTTTCCCTCTTTTTTTGCTCTTCATATAATTATGTACTTTGAATCTGAGATGTTATATGTAATCATTCTATATGGTATAAAGGTACATAGAGTTTTGTCAATAATAGGGGGAAAACAACTTTCAACCCATTAACAATCACTTTAGAAACAAGATTATACATGATATTGTAAATACTATTAGTTGAAAATCCTTTACGTATTTGAATGTTTCTTTCTTAGAATTAATACTATATGTTTTGTTGTATGCATGTGGGTCTTTTCCCTCATTAAAGACGTAAGATTGCTTTTTAGCATCATCTATGGAAACATACCAATATTTCTGTAAAACAAGGTTGACATTCCATCAGGTTCTAGTGCATTAGTGTTTTGACTTTGTTTCAATGCTGTTAAAATTTTAGCTAACAAAAAAGGGACTATTAAATATTTATTAATGTCTGTTAAGACTTCCCATTTTATCTTGCTTAAAACCTTATCCATCCCTCTTAATTTTTGTGTTTAGAGGAGTCGTTGAAAATAATTGCCAAAGATTTATAAAATCTTCTTCTCGTCTTGATATGTCACTTTATTGTTGTCATGTACTTTTTTAGTTTTATTTTTGGTTTGTCTTCTAGTTGCTTTCTCATGAACAAAACTTGTGTTTTTGTCTTATTTAATCGAATTAATCTTTGATCTTTGATGCCATATAACTTCTTCTTTTACTAGAATTTGATCTAACTCCATATAAATTCCCCTATCCTCATCTATAATGATATCTGAATGAAGTTGTCTTTGTAGGCCTTTTAATAAAAAATGGGATATTTTGATTCTTGTATTAATGTTGTCAATCCAATTCTTATTCCAAGTATCTAAACCTTAAGTACAAACTTGGATAAATTTTTAAGCATGTCTTATTATTACATCAATTCCTTTGATAGACCCTATGATTATTGCATTACTTTCTCGTAGTCTTTTTTTCTCTAGAAATTAAGAAGAAGTTATATTAAACAAAAAATATATAGAAATATACATTTTAAGTTTTTCTAAGTGGCAATGCTCAGAAAGGACAACTTGAGGATTAAAGTATAAATCTTAGGTTCTAACCAAAAGCAAGTAATAATTACATAAACTACCCTATTTGAAGATATCCACTAGTGAGGACAATACTAGAATGAAAAATGAGGAAATTAGTCTAGTAACCATATTGCATTAATTAGGTATTGGAATTTTCCATAATCAGGTCAACTCTTTACTCATACATAGGTAGATGTCAAGTACAATGAGATGTTATTTACTTCTAAGCAAGGGGCTTCTTATAAGGCTTTGAATACTTTGACTTATAAGGCTCTGAATACTTTGACTTAATCCTTGGTACAACTAAAAGTTCCTTCCCTTCCATAAATCATAGGTTCTATGCAGCTTACTAATAATTTAAATACAGTGGAATCTCCTTGATGGGTGAATTTATCTTGCACTACTCATTCTGTTAATGAGTTCTAAGTCAATAGGAAAAAGTTTGGTTTATGGATCTTTATAAATTTACAGCAAAATTCCTTTGTATAACCATAAGAATGGAGAGCATGATCAATGCTTTCTAAAACATGATTGAGAACTAACATATCATGTTAGGAAAATGCCTTTCAATCCTGTCTTTGGTTGTTAGTTTGTTATGAATTGCTAATTATAGTACAAAAGTTGGCTTTGGGGATCAATTAGGAAACCAAAGCAATTTTCACCATAAAACCATAGGCTTTATGCTTCTGAATAAGTTAAGGCAAAACTTACAGGTAAACATCATAGAGTTGTGGTGCACTTGTTCCAGATTGTCATCCTTATTGGAGCGAAGTGAATAAGATGGAGTATGATTCGTAATAGGGGAGACAACCCTGGTTTTATGATTCCATTTTCCTTCCATCATCACTCTATTTACTTTTGTAATTGGAGGAATAATTAGATTCAGGTGAACAAGATGTATGACGTTGTGTAAAAGACCTAGATCATTCCAAAAAATCATACCAAAACTAGGTTTTCAATCCATTCCCTACCTTGATTTTAATAGCCAAATCCATTTCCTTTCTTAGCTTCAGAATTTGATTAAAGGACTAAGAAAAGGATTGATATACCTTAATGATCTAGAAGCTTTGTTCTTTTATTATGTAAGTATGAACCCGTTTGACCTATATTGATTGTGTATTATTGAACAACTTCCAAATTATCTTAGCTAGCAACACTTTATTGGTATCCCCTATTGAAGATAACCCCAAACCACCCTCAGCAACTGGGGCACAAATATCATACCATTTAACTTTTTCTTCTTGATGTTTCTTAGCAATCCCTGTCCATAGGAAGTTCTTTAACAATTTTTTATGTTTTTAATTAGCTTTTAATGAAAAATAAGTGTGCGCTCCAATGTATATGAAGGCTATTCAAGAAAAATGAATATTAGCTATAACTTGCTAACATAGGAAAGGAAACAATCGTTCCAGTGGCTAATCCTTTTTCTAAGAGAATCAAATAGAGGTTGACACTTAGAGTATGAGATCCTTTTGTCAGAGACAGGTATACCCAAGTACTTAAATGACATATTATAAAGTGGTACCCGAAAGCGTAGAAAGTTGTGAAGCAATACGTGATGTATCCGATGAAATAAATAAGTCACTTTTCTATAGGTTCACTGTAAGACCAGATAATATGCCAAAGTCATGCAGGGAGTTCATGAGTAGAGTAATAGCACTAAAGTCAACTCTATTAAATAATAACAAGTTATGTAAAACAGTTAAGTTGAACAACTTTAGTTTACTACAATGGTAGAGATACTTAAAGTATATAAGATTAACCTTAACAATACCTCCATACATAGAGAAAATAAATATGGTGAGAAAGGATCACCCTAGCATAGCCTTTTAGATCCTTGGAAAATATGCGTAGGTTCACCATTCACTAATATTAAGAATGAATTAAACCAAATACATACCTAAATCCAAAATATAAATTGATCAAGAAAATCAAGAGTTGTTAGGGAGTTTAAGATAAACTTTCAGTTCACTCATTCAAAAGCTCGTTTAAAGTCAATCTTCATGATGTAGCTCTTTATCAGCTTCTTATTATTATATCTTTAAGTGGCTCTTAAACTAGGAGTATATTATCTCCACTATTATGATCAGAGCAAAGAGGCTGGTTAAAGAAAGTTACACTAGAGTTGAAGTGTGCAAGCCAATTTGGATTGACTAATGCACGATCTAGTTTCCTTCTTATTAAGCTGTTAATTCCCTACCTATTACACGATGTATAGTATGCTCTTTTACAACTCACATCTAAAAGAGAAGAGTTTAGGCAATCCACTAAATTGTTGCAACTCCTTCTGCAACTTAGCTTTTCACCTTCAAATTCTTATGAAAAGATGGTAGAGTTAAAATCTCCAATAACCTGTTATGGTTTATTGATTGAAGAATATGGGTTCTCTCAGTTACCTTTTAGGGCTTAAAGTTTCTTATATTTCTTAAGGCTATTATCTCTCTTAAGCTAAATATGTATCTGACCTACTTTCTCGACTAACATCACTCACAGTAAAACTACATCAACTCCTTTGAAGCACAATTGTAAGCTTACTTCTTTAGATGGCACTCCTCTTGATGATCCCTCTTTATATTGACAACTTGTTGGTAATTTTGTTTATCTTACTATTACTCGACCTGATATCTCATATGTTGTTCAACTGGTTAGTTAGTTTATATTTGCCCCTTTCTTATCTCATTTTTCTGCATTATCTAGAATCTTTGTTATATTAATGGAACTCTTTTCTATAGATTACACTTCTCCACGACCTCCTTTTCAGTATTATTTGGTTATTCTGATGTTAACCGAGATGGTGATCAAATAGATCATCATTCTGCTACTGATTATTTTTTCTTTCTAGCAAAAAACAAACTATTATTACTCAATCTAACACTGGATCTAAATGTTGTGCTCTTGTTGATGCTACATATGAATTTCTTTAGTTACAATGGTTATTAACTAATATAGGTGTCACATAGTCTTTTGCACTATTCTTCATTGTGATATTAAAGTGTTATATAAATTTTTTACAAAGACGCTTTTCATGAATGAACCAAACACATTGAAATTGATTGCCACTTTGTATATGATCATATTACTTAAGGCACCATACATCTTATTCTCATATCCTCGACCAGCCAAATTGCTAACATATTTACCAAAACACATCTTCCAGCCTATTTTCAAGATTTAGTTAACAAACTTTAAGATTCATAATAATCAAGATTAAGATTAGATAGAATTCTTGTATATCACATGTGTTTAAATAAAGGTTAATTGAAATTATATCTTATTTATATTCATATATAGCATGTATATTTAATATGTCTATAAATACATTGTATATTGTCTAAATGAAAATCGTATTTTATCTCGAGCATTTTGTTCTTTCTTTTATTAGTTTCTTTTCCGTCATTTTTAGCCATCCATATACCCATATAGTTCTGTAATAACCTCCTCATTATTGCTGGACCCCGTTCCCGGAGCCCCAGCGATCGCTTACAGATACTGTAGACCGTTGGGCCCGAGTCCCGAACCCTGAGGCCAAACCCCCGGATGACCCGTCAGGACCG
>JANITX010000212.1:81693179-81703777 GCA_027564395.1 Erythroxylum ulei | reverse complement strand
TTTATTTTTATATTAGTTTTACTTATGTTATAATCCATATAAAAAATTTGATTAGATATATTTTTATTTATGTTTTATATGGTTTAAAATTATATAATAATTAATATATTATGCTTTACATATTGTTTAATATACTTTAAATAATATTTATAAGCATAAATAATTTTTATTGTAAAATAAAATATAGTTAAAATTAAAAATATTTTTTATTTTTATGTTGCCAATAGCTTTTTTAAAAATGACGGCTAAACAATCAATTAATATTTTAGAAAAATACAGCTAAATAATCAACTGATTTTTTAAAAAAGTTCTTCTCATAAAAGGTCTATAAAAAAAACTCTACTAATAACATAAGCTCAATCAAACAGAGGTTTAATAATGTGAAATGTTTGGTAGTTCCTTTTTTTCAATTATCTTTCAACATCGAAGAGTCAAAAAATGCAAAATATTGACTTATTTGCTCCTTTTCCATTTTGCGTACAAGCATAAACGCATTAAAAGTGATTTAAAAGAAACTTCAATTTTGGGATGGGACAAGGCCTATCATGTAAGCCCTTATAGAATATAGGCGCCGTATCTTCTTTTATCAACAATTTTCTAAAATGTCATCTAACATTTTGTTTGAGATTCCCGAAATTAGAATATAGAGAATTAAGATCGAGATTATAACTTTAAAATATGATTGATCTACATTATTTATAGATTAAAATAATTCTGTATAGGGTCTTAATTACAGAACTCAAATTTAATTTCCTACTTGTCACGGAATACTGGTAATCGACATTTACATTATGATATTGCAAGTGGAAGATTCTAAAATAAGAGTAATTTACGACATGTAAACGTGTCCGTGCCTATCATTTGTTGATAAATATGAACAAGGAAACGGGTCAAAGAAATGAGCCACGAAACACGGTAACGTTAGGGATGAAGCCACGATCGAACGATCGGTGGGAAACCGCTACCGCTGGCCATGATATAATTTGAATAAACGGAGCCTGCCGACAGATTTCATTATTTGGTGGAGGACCGAGGACCACAACGTTTTGACAGGACGCCACGCATAGGGGATCTGACGGCATACGCTGTGGGGGTGTTCAAAAAGTAACCGTCATGAGTGGGTAAGCTACGACGTCACTTATCGGACCCAAGTCCTTGAAGTTTGAACCGAATGTCCACTCAATTCGGCACGCATTAAATTAAGCTTGGTCACACGTGAATTTGCCTGATCACATGATCTTACCCTTGTCTTTAATCTCTTCGAAGGCGAGCCAATGCTAAGATACTCTTTGCTTATTTCAAACCTTTCAATTTGACAATAATCATACTGTATATGCTAATATAATATATGATATGGAAGTATCTACGAAGATCTAATAAGTGGGCTAAACAACATGCGTGGAGGAAACATAACATCTCACCTATAAATGTCAGCTGAGGTTTGTACTCAACTACTTCCACGGAAGACAATGAAGTGGTAAGTTCATAAATACTACCAATGTTAGACTTCACGCCCAAAACCTCCGAAAAGGACAACGACAAAAACTTAAAATTGTCAGACTTGCAAATTCCGAAATTCCCAGCTTAACTAGGAAGCAGAGGCAGGGAATGTTAAAATTGAATGAGGACTTCAATGCGTCCATTACGCTTGCGTTCGGCCTCTAATTTGGTATTAACAAAAACTTTATACGCCCGTACTGGAGCCTCAAAATAAATAATTTTAATTTTAGTTACAGTGTAGAAGCTGAAATCATCAAGTCATTAAGGCGCAAAGGTAATTTTTTTGGTTTTTCTTTAGAGTGTTGGAAAAACGTTGAGTAAGTGTGCAAGTTATGTAAATCCGCCTTGGTTAGTATATTTATTTCCTACGTTAATATGATTGTATACTTATAATACTGTATATATGAGGGTCCATCAAAATCTGATAAGAAGGAGACTGGTAAAAAGGAAGAAAGCATTACGAGGCAAATTAAGTGTCTTAAAGGGTAATTCTTAACCCATAATTAGACAACGTAAACAAGTATATAAGTAAATATAAAAATAATCTGTAGTTCCAATGTCAACATCCCAAAATTTAATTATTATTAGCGTCAACTTTCATATTCTTTGTTGATAATTATATGAAATTTTATTTTGGATTAACTTAAAATTTTTATACAAAAAATTAGGTTCAATAATGATAAAACTAGTGCTTCACATCTTTTGCTATAAATAAGGAAACATTTGATGCCTAATTTTATTTTCATAGAGAATATATCTAGTCTACCAAATAAGCCAAACTACTTCTTAGTTTCTAGCAAAACCTACTCAATATGAACGCAAACCTACTTCATAGTTTCACCGTCTAAAGTTCCACTGATGACCGTTGAAGTTTACCAAATCAAAAGGAGCACAAGAAAAACTAAAAAAAGGAGCTTAGTAATAAATATCTGCATTCCCATTCCCGTCAAAACATTGCATCAAACTTAGTTTTCCCGTTCCGCTTCTTTTAAGCCACCAAAACTGAAATAAGAAAATAATGGTTGACTTGTGGGTTTTGTCAGCACTTGCTGCATTTTCGCAATACACTTTTTGTTGTATTGTTATTACTTAATTATTAGATAGGCGCAGCGCATAGGATATGGATTCACGCTTTGCTTTTATCTTACACTCTGTTTTTCTCTAGATTATTTATTATTTCCCTTTTCTGCATGAACCCATGTCCTGGGCTTATCAAAGTTGAAAGAAAGAAACTGATATTGTTAAGCAAGTAAACGAATTGGACATTTATGGGAATCGTGTTCCTACATTAAAGTTGTCTCCTTTGCAGTTTGCGATCAATCCAATGGACTCAACTCTATTCTAGCTTTTCTCGTTCAACAAGACAGAGACTCGCAAGGATCCGCTGAGAGAGAGAGAATGTTTAAGAGTAATAAACAAACTGGCCCACGTCTCTCTCTCTCTCTCTAGACAGGACACTCGTCATCGCCATACAAAAAGCAACAATCTTTATTTTATGTTTTGGCAAATTCATTTGATAAGAGCACGTACCCTCTTCTGTCTGCACTCCATGTCTCTTATCTTTTAATTTTCTTTATTTATTTGCATGTTAAATGCGCTCAAAAACGTTGGATTTAGATTCTCTCTCTTACCCAGTTTCTGTCTTTCTATCCTTCAACACCCCCACAGAAGAAGACAAATCGCTCTTCAAGGTATCGGCAACAAAAGGTACCATCTTTTTATGGCTCTTACATTTGTATTCTATTTTTTAAAAGTTTATTTTGCTCTTTTTTTTTTCTTTTTCGTTATTCGAGTAGTTCGTGTTTTACTTGTTTAGCCGTGTTTCTGCAGGGCTCACTGTATACGAATATTGGACTGATTCTTAGATCAGCTCGGTATTTGCGGTTGTTCGATGTTTTCCATCTTCTCTATGTGGATTAAATCTTTGATTTAGAGTTTTGGTTGTCACTTGATCTTTATTTTCTTGTGAGGGGAGGTGGTGTTTTATGTTCTTCATTTTCGAAAATGATGATTTAAGCAAACTAGATTACCAATCTAAATCTGTTTTACATCGGACACTGAGTGATTATTCCAAAATTTGTCTTTGTACAGCTTATAATCTTGTCCATTGTCAATGACCTTTTCTTAAGTTGACACTGAATTTGGCTTGCTGATACTGAAAATTTAACTAATCGCGTTTCTTTGTTTTGAGTTGCTCGTTGGTAGTTGGTCGATTTTCTTGATGTTTTTTCTGTCCTAATATTTGTGTCAAATTTCACTCACTGTCATTATCTTCTCCTCTCTACCACTTTATGTTGGTGTCCTTTCTTATATCAAGATCTACTTTTATTTGAATTCTTTATTTAGCAAATAGTCCAGCCAGATGCTTATGGATACTTCGTTGGGTTGGGTGTGAACACAAGGCAGCATATAGAAGTTGTTCTTTGGATCAGAATTTTCTAACAGTCAAGCTGGATATTTCTACAAGCTTCAACTCCTTAAGTAGTTGGTTGTTAGCATTAAGACAACATAGTTTTCGTGCCTTTTTGTGTAATTGGTGGTTGATTCAATAACTGCGATTGAGGTCTAACTTTTAAATAGCCGCAGGTGGGGTATCAGTCCACAATTTCACGATATAAGAGATTGTAGTTTTCCTCTTCGGTCTCCATATCTTGGCTTGTTGAGGTGTTCTGCAAATTAGAACACTTGGGATGTGAGGATCATCCACTGGAGCTCATGATAAGGTCCTGCAATGGGGTCTCTAAACATGGAGAAAAAATGGGTTTTCCCTCTTGTCATAAGCTCCCTCATATGCGTTTTTCTCCTGGCAACTTCGTTCAACATGGGTCTTGTTTCTTCATTAAACACCATTAATCAGATCTTCAACATATTCCCAGCTCGCATGAACCAAAGAGAATCATATACAGAAACAAATGTTTCATCATCTTCCCCTCCTCCTACTGTCACAGTCCCGCGGTTTGCTTATTTGGTTTCTGGGTCTAAAGGTGATTTAGAGAAGCTTTGGAGGACTCTCCATGCTCTTTACCATCCTCGGAACCAATATGTTGTTCATTTAGACCTTGAATCGGCAGTAGAGGAAAGATTGGAACTTGCTTCACGAGTGGAGAGTCACCCAATTTTCTCCAAGGTTGGGAATGTGTATATGATTACCAAGGCTAATATGGTTACTTACAGAGGGCCCACTATGGTTTCTAACACACTTCATGCTTGCGCAATTCTTCTTAGAAGGAGCAAAGATTGGGATTGGTTTATCAACCTCAGTGCCTCTGATTACCCTCTGGTAACTCAAGATGGTCAGTCTGTTTTTCTTCACTTCATCTACTGGTTCTTAGTTTCCCTTACTACCTATCCTCCATCTTCTTTTACTTTTTATCCTTTTCCTCTTTTTTTGTTTTGGATGCATGGAGGAGGTCGGTGTTTGAACATAAAGATAACAAAAATCAGTTACCCTGTCATATGCAGATCTTATTTATACTTTTTCGACCATAAATCGGAATCTGAATTTTATTGAGCACTCAAGTCAATTAGGCTGGAAGGAGTAAGCTCTCTTTATTCTTCTCCTTTTATCCGTGTGGTGAATTGGAAACCTTTTGTTCAATGAATGATTCTGAATTTCATTTGTGTTCTTTAGGGACAAGAGAGCAATGCCTTTGATCATAGATCCTGGTCTTTACTCAACAACGAAGACAGATATATTCTGGGTCACACCCCGGAGGACTTTGCCAACGGCATTTAAGCTATTCACAGGTTGAGTTCCACCTATTTTTAGGCCAAATGTCTGTTCACTGCTATTTGATTTCTTGCAATATCATTAGATATGCAATTTAACTGGAGGAAGAAGTTTACTCCCGTTCTCTTAATACTAATTATGACTGTAACTCCTTTCATGAAAAACTTGATTATCTGGTCCTAAGTAGAAAGTGCAGTTCTTATTAAGTGGCAATCAGAATTTAATATGTTTCTGGGTTTATGTAGAAACACAATTTATAGGTTTGTATGACGAATAGATTGGTTATGGAGACGTCCTACCTATAATTTCTTGACTGCATATGATGCATAACAGTTCATAGAGCTAAAGACCAAATTTGAATCGGTAAAGTTAGGATCTGTAAATATAATAGTGAGAGCTGCTTGTCTGTCTTCATCAGTTACTTTGAATCTGACTACTGTAATGGTAGATTGCTTAAAGATATGAAAACTACATGTGCGCATTCATTAAGCTGGGGCTTGTGGCATCTATTTGTTTTACAGGTTCGGCATGGATGGTTCTGACACGGTCGTTTGTGGAGTATTTGATATGGGGTTGGGATAATCTGCCAAGAACCTTACTTATGTACTACACAAACTTTGTTTCTTCTCCTGAGGGATACTTTCACACAGTGATTTGCAATGTGCCGGAATTTGCTCAGACAGCTGTTAATCATGACTTGCACTATATTTCTTGGGACTTTCCACCCAGACAGCATCCACACACCCTTTCGCTTAATGACACAGACATGATGATTGCTAGTGGTGCTGCATTTGCTAGAAAATTCAAAAGAGATGATCCTGTCTTGGATAAGATTGACAAGGATTTACTTGGCCGGAGAAACGACAGTTTCACTCCTGGTGGCTGGTGCTCAGGTAGGCCAAAATGCTCTGAGGTTGGTGATCTCAATAATATTAAACCGGGTCCAGGAACTCAGAGACTTAAGCAACTCATAGCTAACTTAGCTTTCTCAGCAAAGCTGAAAAAAGATCAGTGTAAATAGGTTACCTGCAGTTCTCGTGCTCGCTTTTGGAACAATAGCCAGTCTATTGAAAATTTTTCTATAGAGTTTGCTCTTGTTCCCGCGTTACACCTGATACCTCATTCTTTAGAGGATTGAACGTATTCTAGTTCCATCATGGTCATAAACATCCACAATCTGAGTGGAGCAATCATAATCTAGAATAGTAGAATTACTCTTGGTTCAATCAGGACATTCACGTAATATTATACAACTAGGATTGTTCCATCGAGTACTTGTTCCTAATTCTGTTTTGGTTTATTGAAT
Source organism: Erythroxylum ulei (assembly GCA_027564395.1). Classification (NCBI taxonomy): domain Eukaryota; kingdom Viridiplantae; phylum Streptophyta; class Magnoliopsida; order Malpighiales; family Erythroxylaceae; genus Erythroxylum; species Erythroxylum ulei. The sequence continues at coordinate 81,697,241 of JANITX010000212.1, read as the reverse complement.
GTTAGCTTTCTACAGACGACAGAATTTTGGCTGTGCATGACTTGGGGGTTACCATTTGACCACTCAGCTTCGATCCCTTGTTCTCTTATTTCAAGCAATTCACTGCATTATGCTTATATCGTGTCCACATTTGGAATTGTTCACGTCAATTCGAGAAATAGGCATCAGAATGGTTACATATCGTCTGAAACCTTTCCTGGTTTTTCGTTTTTGGAATCCTGGACTGTGTAGTTTGGATCATCCGTGAGAGTATCAAATCCAAATCCAACCGATTCTTGTGATAAAAACAATGAATTAAGAATGGGTCACGACAGCGACCAATTTGTTTGACACTCTAACAAGCTTCCCATTTTTGTTTCCTTTTCCTCCGATATAGTCATTGGGAAAACCGAGGGCGGGCGATGAAATGAAACTCTCATATGAGATGTATTTTTGTTATGACGAACATCACTAAGGAGAACATTGAAGCCTCTCGAGCCTATCTTGCAAAACCCAACCTCCTTTAGTATCGATGCAGTAAATGCAAAAATTGGAACCAATCGCTATAGCTATGGCCCTTTTTTAGATCAGCAAATCTAACACCGGTTATGCACACCACACCACTTAATTTGATTAAACCATTTGAAAGGTATACTTCATTCTCAAAGCATACCTAACTATTGGATTGCTGGTACGTCAACTAGTCATTACAGACAAGGATTTGTAGTTAGGCACGTCACGTGTTCTAGTAGGTAAACCTTAATTTTAAAGTTTAATGTAAACAACGAGAGCCTTCTACGTGAAAGCTCATCATTTGGCAAGATCATCATATTTATTTATCTCCCCGATAATCAGACCTTGTTGGAAAAGAGTTACTAACACCTGTCACCAAGTAACCGTGCTGTGTCTACTTACGTTAGTCCGAACCTGATCCATCCTCATGTTCATGGAAAACAAAATTAAGATACTGAAAAGTTATGCTCACCAGTCCTTAATCTGCCACAGTTTGAATCCCATCAGCAAAGCTAATTAGCTAAATAGTCACTTTAATTCGACATGTACAATCTATCTTTGCCCATAGAAGCATGATTGGGGCATAACCTTGTAGGCCACAAGAAGACATGGATGTGGGACGTCCAGTTCATATATGCATCACTACAACTACAATGGGTTACCCTCCTCAAACACAAACTCAACAACTAAAGAAAAAGGTCGATTACTACTATAGAAAAAAAAATGATCAACTATGAAGGCATTGCAATTATACAAGTCAAACAATTTGTACCCTTTTTAATCTTCTCTATTGTTTATCTACAGCACAGTGGATCAGGAGTAGACCATTATCTTGTCCGCATATACTGCAACCGCTGCGATCTAATGCCAAAATTTGTTATGCTAACAATGACCAACACCTTCCCATGTCTTTCATAAATCTCAACTTAGCTACAGAATTTTCTCCTCTTCCATGTCATATATAGTCCTCATTACATTCATCTGCCAGCATCCCCTTCTTTTGTTTAACACTTAAATCATGGATATGGCTTGATAATTAAACCATCTCCAAAACCTTGACATTACCAGTAGAATTTGCAGCAACTAAGATAGAGGACTGGCCACGCCAACAGACTGAAGAAATAAATTGTGCAGAGTCCTCCATTTCATGGCCAGAAAGTGGGTCAATATTGCTGAACTTGAATGACAGTGCAGGCATAGGAAAAGCTTTGTGGTAGATGAAAACCTATCTCACAATAGAAGTTCAATTCAATAACAATAATTGGAAAGAGTATGCAAAAAACCATTAAAATATCCATAGCAAGAATCAGGATTGTCCTCTAGTGACAAACAATTTACAAATAGAGATCATAGTGGTATTCAGTTATCATCCTGCTCCGTGTGATCTTTACTACTCAATAAGCCTACTAATTCCATTTTGAATTGCATGACTCCTTATTGGCAAGTTTCTGGAGCTTTATGTAAACCAGAAATGCTTGAAGTAAAAAAGAAAACTTGGTCATTTCATCACCTTCAATTTTATCAAGTCATCAAAAACAATGCAACAATCATGTGAAGGTACAGGAAAAGGCACGGCTGCCTAAATGAAAGTAGCAGCACTATATGTTTGCTAAACATCAGATCAACTTCTCTTCCCTAAAGTGACTCACTAGTCCTTCGCCTTGTGACTGTAAAGAAGAAATATATTTTAACTCGTAGATTATGAGAGACTATCAATTCAATACCTCAATATCTCAAATTGGTGGACAAGCCTGGCAACTCGAAGCTAAAGGCATGGGAGAAAAGAAAGGAAGAAGACTGGAAACAAGACTAATCTGCTTGATGCATCTTTTTCTAGGCATTTAGATAATCAAGTAGAAGAATCATCATACCACTTCCTGCTTCTAATTTCTTATTTACTTTGACACAGGTGATATCATTTAAACTGGCTGCATTATCTTCCTTTTTTCTACTGTGCCTTGATACTGGAGCTTCAAGATAACTGTTATTTATATCAGGAATCATTTTGATTCATGATAAGATTCACTCAAACCACTAAAAAATCATCTTTTGTGTAAGGGAAAAGAAGGATATGAAGTAGTTTTCTTTTAATTGGAAAGCAACAAACATCAATTGGAAATCATAATTGAAAAGCAAAAGTTAAAAGCTTTACGGAGAACTGTAATTCCGCTAAGGTGACAGATAGTAATAATAGCATTGAGAATCTCATGTAAGAACATAAAAGTACCTCATTAGTTTCTGAGCCAGTTGCAATATAACCATCTGATACTGACAAACCCACAAAGTTCTGCGCAGAAGTAAACACAAAATATGTATGTCAATAGAAAGAATACTCCTATATTTGTAGTTCTGAAGGCTACAAGGGGTACATGCATTATATATACCACCCAGCCATAGGCTTGTTACCCGCTAATGAACCATAATAGTTCTGTTTAACGGTATATGTGAGAAAACTTTCTTTCTCACTCGGTAATTGAAGCCAACATACTTCTAAAGGCCCACTTGGCACAGATACCCAAGGTGGTGCACCTAAGGCCGAAGTTAGCTACACCCTTACCAATCTACCCCAATTACCAGTTCCAACTTTTACAAGGTTAATTCAATTATTTAAAACCACGTACCTGTCAGAAAATGCATGAAAAAACTCAAACTAATAAATAGTGCACTTTGGTATCTTGTGCATTTGAGTTTGCTGACACTTTTAATCCAGTGTATGTGAATATGAGAATGATATCTCATCAATCAAGCATTTGTCTATTTCTGGTTGAATGTTTCTTAGAAGAATTGGAAAGTTGTCTGCAACTATCATAAAAGTAACCACGGTCACCCAGTGTCAATTAAGCCAGCCAGTAATACGGCGACAGTGACATTGTACATCAATAGAGAAATCAGTGACTTGTTACATATTAGACTTTTGCCACAACAGCCAGAAGAATGGAGCACTCATCCACATAAATAAGATTTCATTATCTTCCTCCAAATTCATGGTTGAACTAATCCTATTTGCCAACAAGCAATGAAAATTTAAGCATTAAAAACATCACTTCTGATCCAGTAACTTTCACAAGAAATCATAATAAAGATGTGAATGATATAATTTGAGAAGTAGATGTACCTTTACATTCGTATGGCCAGTATACGATAGAACAGGAGTATCAATAACTCGAGATGTACACACTGACAAATCCCAAAGCTTCAGTGTATTGTCAGTAGAAGCAGAAACCAGAGTCGTGGAATCTACAAACTTCACATCACTCACAGTTTTACTATGTCCAATCAATGTGCACAGAGGAACTTTTGAATTTCGAAGATCATAATAGTAGATTCTGTGATCTGCTGAACCAAATGCAAGAGAACGAGAAGAATCCAATGGAAATTGAACACAGCAGACGTTGGCTTTTGTTTTGATGGTACCAATACTCACTCCCTGCAGTAACACCCCATGTGAGAGGAACTCTTATCATACATTCAGTATAGGCTGCAAGAAATTAGATGACAATAGTACGTTTAGTTTCAAAGGGTTCACCTGGAGTTGTCCTAAGGTTTCTGTCTCTTCCTTTACCTCTCAGA
>JANITX010000212.1:81647335-81675185 GCA_027564395.1 Erythroxylum ulei | reverse complement strand
ATCGTGTTAAGCAAGGAGCCACGCTCGAGTACGACGGTATGATGGTCAAGAGAGTTGGGTTCCGGAAACGGGATCCAACAGAAATAACTCAGGACAAAAAGAGTAGGAAACTATGGTTGTCATAGGAAAGATATTTATAACGGGTGTTATAAAAGTTCAATATGAAGCATGTAAAGTCATTTAGCACTGTAACACCGGTCTCACATATACCAAATTTTTAGAGTTCTAACCCTTTGTATGGAAACGGGATGTTACAAGCACACCACTAGCATCGCACTTCAAGCTGAGTAAGCGTGCATATCCGTCAATAGAAAAGGAGAAAAATTGTATATCTTCTATTCCATACTCATCTGCAGTAAGGTCTCTGATATATGCAACAGTGTGTACAAGGCTAGATATTGTACAAGCTGTTGGGTTAGTGAGTAAATACTTGTCTAATCACAGGAAGGTTCACTGGGAAGCGGTAAAATAAAATTTAAGATACTTAAGAGGTATGTCAAAGTGGAGTTTGTGTTTTGTGATGATGAGCCAATTCTAGAAGTTTATACAAATGCAAATATGGTTAGAGATCTTGACGGAAGAAAGTCCACTTCAGATTTTCTGTTTAAGTTTATAGGGGGAGTCATTTCATGACAATCTAAGCTATAAAAGTATGTAGCTTAAGATTTCTTCAAGAGTTGGATGTGAAGCAAGAAAACTATTTAATATTTTGTGATAGTTAAAGTGTTATTGACTTGACCAAAATTACTATGTATCATTCTCGTACAGAGCACATAGATGTTAGAAGTTGAAATCCATGATTGAAAAGCAACAATTGATATTGAAGAAGATTCACACGAACATGAATGATGTTGATATGTTAACTAAAGTAGTTCCCAGAAGCGGGCATGAGCTTTGTAGTAAGCATAATGTGTCTTCCCCATAATTAGGCTGGAGGAGGAGATTGTTGAGTGTCCAACCCTATTTTGAGACTTTCTGTGATCGTTAACACTTTATAGTTTGTGGGGCTGAAGAATGAGTGAAGACAAGAAGGATGCTTTTCTGGAAAGACATAGCTGTATAGGATGTTACATGCCTGTGTTCTTTACTTACATGGTACATGGTCGTGTGAATCAACCGTGTAAGTCTCTGGAACCGTGTGCTAAATGATGTGAAGGATGAAGACATACACGAATGTATACACTTTTTTTAAATGGAGGAACCCGTAGCTACTACCCTTTGGATACGCATTGGGTAAACCTCCGGATTGACGCAATAGCCTGTAAATCACGTCAACCAGGTACTCTGCACTAGGCAAGCCCTGTACGACAGGCTCGATCAAGAGAGCGTAGATAGGGGGAATCGAATACAGGACCTTTTGGCCTCATGCATTTCTACTCTACCAACTCAACCACCCCCTAGAGGGCACGATTGTGTGCACGCTAGTGTTTATAAATAAACTACCTTTTGTAAATGTATATATATATGTAACTTAGGTGATGTTGGAAGAGACAGTGTATGTGACCATGTATGGCATAAAAAAACCTATTTCGAAATATAAAAGAGAAAAGACGTAAGTTTAATGATAGTGTGTGGCCAAAACATTAAAAAAAGTGAGAAAAAATAGAGAAAGAGCATGTAGAAAAGTGTTCTCATTCTTTTTTATTATTTTTTAAGGATTGGTTTGAGAGTTTTTATTGATTGATATATCAATTATAATTTCAATCCTAAAATTTAGTGAGATAACTTGTAATTGTGGAGTGAGATATTGTTTTAAGTAAGGGTCAATTACTTGAGATTAAACTTTGTAAATTCTTATTTAAATTTAGTGAATTTGTTTATTGGTTTAACCCGTAGCTTTTTCTCTACATTGGAGAGTTTTCTACCTAAATCTTAGTGTTTGTTTTGTCATTAAGTTTTTTATTCTTGTATTGATTTGTTGGTTAAAATTGAAGTGTGCTTTTGTTATTAATCTTTGGTAAACTTTTTAGAGAATCGTGTTATTTACTCCCGGTATATTCTTGCCGGTGAAGTTATCTTAATTTTTCTCACCAAAAACTTGACGAATGTCCGCTCTTTCCTTTCCATAAAAGCCACTTGATCAAAGTAATTTCATACTATTTTGTTGGCTCTCTCGTACGATCAATGACTATGTACATCTAAAAACTTATTTTTCGATAAAATATACACAAACATAGCTACATTAAGATTATCAAAATCCTCGTGTATTTTCTAAAAATATTGTTATAAATACACAATTCTTTAATTAGGAAACATTTTATGAACTGACGAGGCATCTTTTCATTGCATATTATTAACTCGTGAATTTGGCGGGGTTCCTTATAGACTCTGGTATGACATCTTCTCACGGCCTATTATTAAGTCGCGCATTAAAAAACTGATTGGCACACCTCGGATGCGTGACTTACACGGTTCAATATTTTGGTATTAACAAACTGGAAGAAATACATTAGTGAAAATATACGATTATTAAGGAAGCAAGTCAGTGACAAAGGCATCAATGCCATTTGATATTAGACCAAGTGTTTGTTAGTACTTATGGTATATTTTTCTTTCTTGGATAGGAAACATATTCCAGACTTGTAATCAGATTTTGCTTGACTGGTACATGAAAATTGAATTCGTTAAGACATAATCTCCTCTTTGGAATATTTAATGTTAAGTGACGTAGTTGAATTCTGACACATGCCTGAAAGGTGAAGATACGCTTTAAGCTATGAATAATTGTAGAAAACTAGGTTTAAAGTCATATACAAAGATTTAATAATTTTGTGTTTTTTATTCTGAGAGCATTTACCATAAGACCAATTTAGCTTGAAGGTACATATAATTTGCTAGTTCATATTCTTAAGTACATACTTATGTCCTAAATTACAGTTTTAATCATTTTCTAATAAAAACAGTTGATTAACAGTAGCAAAATGTTTCAATATTATATTTTTAGATAGGTAAAAATTATCTCTTTTAATTATATTTCAAAATATTTTCGATTAATTTTACGATTATTTAACATCAGCTGAATCTTTTAGATCTTAATTTTTTGTTTTATCTTTATAAATTTTAGTTTTATTTAAAAAATATGTTGTAGATTAGGAGAACATGGACTCAATTTTTTTTGCTGGAGCTGTCGAGAGGCATGAAGGCCGAACGTGATGACAAGATTGGTTGCGTGCACTTCAACAATTGCTTGTCCAAGTGGCAAACCTTGAAATTCAAAAAGTTGACATCTCAAATGAAGAACAGCCTTACATGGATGTTCTCCATGTTTTTATCCACAAGTTGGTACCCATACGGTGCTTGTTTGCTTCACCGTCCTTATGTCATCAGTGACTCAGGCATGCTTTGCACTTTGAACCATACCCACATACCCACATGCGTCAAGTATCGATCAACCGCTGGTTTTGTGTGCTTCCCCAAAAATCTGATGTTATTCTTTGACCATTTTCGGTCGACTTCCAACTTTCTGATCAAGTAATCTCTATTCCTTTTTAATTGAGTAATATTCCCGACTTTTAATTTTTCTCCTCACCAAAATCATTAGCAGAAACATGTCGTTTTCATGGAAATCGGTGGCTAGTCCCACTCGTTATTATGGTGGAATTTTTGGTGGTGTGACTGTCAAGAAGGTCCAAACGTTTAGACCTAGATCAATTTGAGTACTTGCTATTTGTAGTCAAGTGAGGTTAAGAGCTGGAGCTTTAACTTCTCTCATTAAAATATAAACAAATGCTTGGTCTAATGATCTACTTTAAACTGATTGAAGATATTTCATGCTGAAATTGAATTGGCAGGTCCATTATTGGACATAAAAGAAAAGATATGTATATGCGGGTGATGAGATGTAGATGTTGGAAAATTTTCATGACGATCAGAAGAGAAATATTTAATTGCCTCGTAAACCCTAGTTTGTGAGAAAGATGCAAGGTAACAAGGGGTGGAGTGGGTTAATTATGCCTTCCCTTCTCTTTGAAAGCTCTCGAGTATGATAGCGATGCAGCTTTATTAATTTAACAAATACATAGTGATCGATTTAAATTAAAATAGACGTAAAAATTCTAGATTTTGTATGTTTCCAAGTTCGTTTTAGAATCACATGTTCATATCATGAAATATCTTCACCAATTTTAGGTCTTCTATTTCTACTTTGGTTTTAAATCTTTTTTTTTAGTTTATATCTTTTAATTTTGGGTTTATTAAGTTATTGTTAGATAGTTATGATTACTTTTTAAAATTATTAATTCGATAGAAATGAAATTATGTTACATATTATATATGTCTTACCTAACATATTTCGTACTGCATCCTTTTCTGATACATCTTTAACATTATTGCTTCTGCAGTTCTATTTTACATTTCTCTAACCTTGTTCATGTATATGTACACACGTGTGTGCCTGTGTAAAATGCCCTCTGAAATTTGTTAAAATTTTCACAAAAGATGTATTTGAAGTCAAGGTTCGTAAAATAACCCTTTGGATGTTATAAATTGAGTCACCTTTTTTTAAAAAAAAAAAATGAAAGAAATTATATTAATCATAGTAAACACACCATTACAATAAGTCATATCGTGAGACTGCAATCACTATCTACTGAGGTGTCTATAGATAGCTAAATTGATCAAAAAGAACAATGAATTACAACTTCCAACTGATTTTCAATGCATTACTAAGTGCGCTGTGCTTGTTGTTATTTTTATTTTTCACTTCTTATTTTTATTTTTTATTTTTAAATAAAACAAAATCATGTTTAATTATTAATATTTACTCAACTATATATATTTTATCATTGATAATAATTACATATTCGAAAACTTAAAGATAAATAAATTAATTAAATAAAACTATTTTTAATTTTGTATAAATTTAGTAATAAATTAAAAATAAACAATATTATATTTACTAAAATAAATAATTAAATAAGTCAAAAATAATTTATTATTGTTAATATATTTTTAATTATTAAAGTAAATTTATTTGAAATTTATATATTTTGAAGATATCTTAAATCTAAATTATATTTGTTAAGTAATTAGTAAATTGAAATTATTTAAATTTTAAATTAATTATAGAGATTAAATTAAATTATTCATAAATAATATTAAATAATTTAATTTAATATAATATTAAATTAAATTATTTATAGCTTAATTTAATACTTAAAACTTGATTCACTTGATTTATTTTTCATGCAAAAGGGAATTTTAATAATTAACATTTTTTATCATCAAATCAAAATAAAAGGAAAAGAATCTTTTTATTCAATAATTTTTATTTAAAATTTTAAATTGTTTCTTAAAAGGAGATTTTTTTTAAAATTAAATTAAAAGTTGATCTTTTTAGAGAAAATTAGTCTCAATATTTGAGAAATATGTTTGGTTGAATGTAAAGTTTTTAATGGAATGGAATGATTTATAATGGAATTGAACGTAAATGAATGTAATACTAGAAAATTGTTCTTTGAAAGAGATGGAAGAGTTCATAATGTAATATAGTGAAATATTGTTTGGATAAAGGGTTTATAATATAATATAGTGTGTCATTTTACATTCCATCCTAAATCCCTGAAATCGGAGGTTTTTCATTTTTATCATTTACGATGGGACGAGATGTATATGAAACCTTTCTCTTCCATCTCATTCCATATAATCCATCATCTCAAATGATAGAATAATATTACATTTCATTTCATTCCATTAATAAATACTCAACCAAACAGGCCCTAAATGAAAAAAAATCCTCCTTAAGCTTATTTCTTGTTTAAGAATTCCGTTTATAATGAAGTTTTTTAAAAAATTAAATTTTAATTTACATTGAAATCTACAAATTTTCGTTAAAAAATCATATTGCCTTCATCATTTATTTCTTTTTTTTACTATCCACAATTAAAATAGAATAATCTTTTTATTAAAATTATTCAAAAAGTTAAAAGTTTGAATTAAACTCGTTAAATTCGAACCTTGTTAAAGAAGTAAGGAGCCCATCATAATTTTTGGCTATTTCAATAGGAGTTGCCTTCTTTGATTTTATAGCTGCATTCCAAATCAAGCAACTGCGTATCTTCTACATACAAAGAATAAAATTTGAAAACCTATGTTTTCGCTGAATTTTTTTAACAATAAAAAGAAATGATAAAAATCTCCTCTTTTCCTGTATGTTTTAATTAATTACTACGAAAATTGAAGAGATCGTCTGATAAGAATACTTCAAGCTTTATGAAATTCATAATATTGTAGCATATCTTCAACCTCTATAAATAAAAATATGGTTAATTATAAAAAATTGAATTTCCACTAATGTTATAATTATAGTTTAAATTTAAAAATGATTGAAAAATCAAAGGGGTTAATTAAGTCACAGACTCTCCAAATTATTCTTCGCACAAATAGAGTAAAATCTCACAGACGCAAAATAATAAAGGCACAGGAAATTTGGTAACGCAGTTCGGCACACCTTGCCTATATCTGCGGGCCCTCACCCAGCTTAATAACTTTCACGAAAGTATAATAAATTTAGTCAAGGTTTTACTGAGCCGACACCACTCAACCCTTGACCCTATCACTCAACCTTACTTCCCGTGAAAGAATTTCACACCCAATAGTACGACCGCCTCGTACTAACCTCAACAGTATTCAATAATAAAGATAATTAAATGAACAACTCAAGTGATTAAAATAATAAAGAGTAAAAACTAAATACACTTGAGATAGACAAGAACAACTTCCTGATGAGTTCCACTCCACTGAAATAGATCTGGAAGTTGTCACAACAATAATGGGCTGATTCACACAGAACCAATAATCAAGTCACGAGAACTTCCGCAAATATCACAGTTGCAAGAATACCCAATCAACGACAACACATCAAAGAAAGCGCAGCACAAAACCAATCAATCCAAGTGACGTGATCCATAGAAGTTCCAGCACAAAGATAACTAGCATGGGCTGCGTCTGTTATTCACCTTCAACATAAACCCAAAAACCACAAAAAACAACTTAAGCTATTCTCACACAAAATGCTTGACGCCACCCATGCAAATTGTTCAGGCTACTTAGAAGACATCAGCCGTAGATGCTCAACAATAAAAACCACACCATGGTATCTTTCAAGAAAACCACAAAACACTTTAATTCACACTCAAAACTTGCGGCAATCCCCCCCTTTTTTTTATTTAGCTCATTCAAATACCAAGTGCGCAGTATGCCAAGCGTTTTTCAAAGACACAAATATTCAACTCAAAAAGAAAATTGCACAGCCCATAAATCATAGCATATGACTAACGCAACTTTTACAAAATGCCCCACTACAGATTTTTTACTTTCAACTTCCGTGTACCACTAGACTCCTTCCATAATTAGGAGATATACACTTATATGAATAATCTTCAAAGATTTAGAATCCACCGTAAATAGGATGTGTGTTTTTAAAATAGATTCCTTCTATGATAGAAATATGTAGCAACACACCTTTTGAACTTCTACCGTAGATGCAATCTCATATTCTAATTATCTTATATGTCCAATTTAAAATGCTAAAACCAAACAAAGAATATATAGAATATTCTAACAGTATTAATAGTTAATGTTTCCTTAGTGTGAGAGCGTCAGGTCTTGCATAATGTAAAAATTGAAGAGTGAGGATGTTGAGAGAACAAATTGAAAACGAAGGGAAAAACTGAAATCAAGGCATAAAGTCGTTGAAGCTGCATAATATGATTTAGTTCATTTTTAAATAATGTCGTTTTATTAATCTTCATTTACTGTGTTAATTTTGGTTGACATGTATTAATAGTTAATGTTTCTTAAACACGTGGCAAGTTATGCCAACAAATTTAATGCAAAGACTAATGCAAGGCTATAATTGAAAAAAATTGAGTGTTTAAGCATTTTATTGCTATTCTTAAAGTTCGGGTCATAATTGAAAATTTGACAAAAGTTTATATTTTTTTACTAACTAACCCAAAAATTTAATAGTATTAAAAAATTTAATAAGATTTAATAAGATTAAAGAATTTGAAACATAATTGAAAAAGATGATCCTTATCCATTGAAAATTTTAAAGTTTAATTGAGAAAAATTGCTAGATAAAAATCAATTGATTAATTTTTATTTATAAGAACTTATTAATTAATAAAAAATAATTTATTAATTAATAAAATTGAATGTTTTTAATAATAAGGGTAATTAAATTAAATCGAATAAGTAGGTTAAAATTCAAACTAAAATGTTACACAATTTAAGATTCTTAAGGTTGAACCAACTAAATACGATAATTCAAACACAAAAAAGGAAATTTTTTTGAATCAAAATGTAAAATCAATAGCTAATACTTTATTACGATTAATTTCAACAACTTTAAAATAAGCACTGAATGTGTGAATTTTTTGTTTATAATTGATTTACAATATATAATTTACGTGTTATTATATACATATTCATCAATTAATTTAATACATATATATTTGTATTATTATTCAAAAGAGTATTAAGTCAAAGTCATATTTAATGTAAAATCAATTTTCAATTTAATACGACTTTAATGTGATAATCTCTAACATTTGGTTTGAATATTAAAATTCTAAATTTTAATTATACATTATGAAAATTTATCTATGAATCTCAATGTTTGGTTATTAAAATGTTGATAAAGGAATTTAATATGTAATTTTTGTTCTTTAAATCATTTTAAAAGAAGAAATTATTTGAAATATACATCAAATTATGATTAATCTTTTTTATGTATCATTTTAACAAAATATAAGAGTTTCAAAATCATGTGATATGACACTAAAATTGTTAGTAATTTATTAAAATTACAAATAATTTTATTTATATAATTTAAATACATATCAGAATATTAATTGATGTATCGAATTTGTTTATATTATTAGAAAAAACTTGTTTATAACGAGTGTTGTTGTTGTAATCTTTATAGATAAAGTTACGTATTATTGGATATTTTCATATCTCGCATCTTTGTAAATTATTTATAATTTTTTATATTAATTAAATTATAATATATAATTTAAATTAATTATTTAATTATTTAAAACAAAGTATGTCAGATCTTAAATATTGTCTAAGTAATAGATTTAATTTTTAATTAAATACAAAGTTTGCCAATTCTTAAAAATTGTCTAAGTAATAGATTTTATTTTTTTTACTCTTAAATTATAGAAATTAATTTAAATAAAAGTATTATTTAATTTTAAACTATTAATTTATTAAAAATAAAAATATAAAATTTAATGTACAAATTTATCAATAAAAAATATCATCAATACACCTAATTATTTATTTTTATAGATAATTTCGGCCCACTAAAGAATATGATATATTCCTTGTATAGGCCTAATTGTATATAACTTGCAGGCTTCTCTTTAAGGCCCAGTCCATCAAAAATATAAACAGCTAGACGTCGTCGTATGGGTTTGAACTGCAAATTTCTTTCTTGATGCCAAAGGCAGATCCGGAAGAAGCACAAAAAGGGGGGCGAAACTCGTTGGCTTAACTCTCTAGTTCTGTAGTTTCTTTGCCCTAATCCACAAGCTCTCATCTTCAATTTCTCTCTTCTGATTTTTCTTCGTTAAACTATGACTAAGCAACAAGCCAACTGGTCTCCTTACGATTTCAATGGAGGGTAAGTTTCTCTCTTTTATCTGTTTCTCTCTTGCGTTGTTAACTGTATAATTTTTTATTGTAGACGAGTTCATCGTGTTTTGATTGTTTCCTCAGAACTTGTGTTGCGATTGCGGGAGCTGATTATTGTGTAATTGCTGCCGATACTCGAATGTCCACCGGCTACAATATTCTCACCCGCGATTACTCCAAAATCTGTAAACTGTAATTTATTTATGCTCTTTCGCTCTTCACTGTCTTGTCCCTTATGGGTGTAATCATTTAAATGTGGCCTGTTATGCTGTTTAAATATTCATTATGATCCATTGCGTCATCATTGATTGTGAATAATTTGCTTCACAGCTCTAGTTGATTAGTACGATCTGATTAGTTGGATAGTAAGGCAAGTAATTCTTGTTACATAGTTTGTATAGTTCTGTGACTTCAAGTTCTATGTGATCCTCAGAGCGGACAAGTCTGTCTTGGCCTCTTCTGGTTTTCAAGCTGATGTGAAAGCCCTGCAGAAGGTGTTGTCGGCAAGGCACCTGGTGAGTCTTTGAGAAGTTGATATGATTGTGCTGTGTGTTTCTAGATCTACTGCCCAAGTGATGCAATCCTACCTCGTTTATGAACCTATTATAGGAAAAAATGGAGAGCACATGACAAAGAGATAGGCCGATTACAGCTTTACCAATTGCTTGGTCTAACAATGGGCCCAAGATTGGCGTATACCAACTAGTGTGAATGACTTAAGGGGATTTTTTGAGATTGACAGGGTACCACTTACAGTGTTATTGCTTGACCAGCTGGAATTGGTCCAACTCCTTGTCATGTGCTCTTCACTTTTTCCTGGAATAGGTTAGCAGGGGAGGTGGAATTATATCACCAAGTGTTAAATTTAAGTTTGCTACAACTTCATGGATATGAACTATGAGGACGTGCTACTACTTTATGTTCTATATTAGTATTGCTTTGCATACATGTATATTACGTATGCATATCATATGACTAATCGACAATTCTTACAATGTAAATGTGGTTGATGCATATGCTGTTGTTATGTTCAATGTTTGGGAATGTGCTATTTTACTAAACTATTTGCTTTGGCCCATTTGATTTATGTTGGTATTTTTGTTTCAGATCTATCAACATCAGCACAACAAGCAGATGAGCTGCCCAGCTATGGGTCAACTACTCTCCAACACTCTTTACTATAAACGCTTCTTTCCTTATTATGCTTTCAATGTTTTGGGTGGCCTTGATAATGAAGGTATCTTAATTTAGTCAAGTGATAAATTTTAAGTCTCTCTCCGTTCATGTTAATAGCTTGGCATTCTTGTTGAAAACTGTAGGGAAGGGCTGTGTTTACACTTATGATGCTGTTGGGTCCTATGAGAGGGTTGGATACAGTGCCCAGGGTTCTGGTTCCACACTTATAATGCCATTTCTGGATAACCAATTGAAGTCACCCAGCCCTCTCTTATTGCCCGCCCAGGTGTTTTCAGTTATATTTTGTTATTTGTTATGTGAATCTTCCTAAGAGTTTCATTATTTTAAGGTTTAAACTAATAATTTGTGGCCTGTGTAGGATGCAGTAACTCCCCTTACGGAACCAGAAGCAATTGATTTAGTCAAAACTGCTTTTGCATCAGCAACCGAGAGGGATATTTACACTGTAAGTTCCAATTAACTCTTCAGTCTTTGCACGAGGAACTCAGTTTCTCAGGCAACTTAGATTTGGCCTTTAAAATAGTATGTCCTGCACAAAGAAACCTGCAGAAAATGATGGATTGCTTGAACTCATGCAAAATAGATGAACCGACAAAAACCTTGGCAAGAAGAAAAAGAGTATTTTAACTATATTACAACTTTTTAATCTTCCTTCTTATAGTGTCATGTTTGTACTACAGGGAGACAAGCTTGAAATAGTTGTCCTAAATGCTGATGGCATCCGTAGAGAGTATGTGGAACTCAGGAAAGATTGATCAGGCAAACGTCCATTACACTCTTCCTGGAAGCTGAAGTTCGCAATGGCACAGAATGCTTGCACTTAGTGCTGTATTGCTTGTTTGTGCTCTTTCAGCTCATTGGTCATAGTGTAATGAAGTTAATCAGCAAATCTTGAAATTAAGGGACATCTTGTGGCGACGAACTGATGATATGCAATATGCATAATGAACTCACCGTGTTTGCCGTCATTAAATTGAAGTTTTTCTGTTCGTAGAATCTATGGTGTTCACATCTTTTATTGGTCATTAATCTCACGGTTTGCTTCAAACTGTTGTCTGGTTTTCAAAAAGCAATTTAAGGACTATTCAACTGGCTCTTATAGCAAATGTGTCTCTCTTTTGGTAGCGATAGTATCAAACAGAAGAAATTGTTCACAATTGAATTCCATTTCTTGCTTCTGGTGTTGAAGCAACCATGACAATACAAGGTAAATCAATATTTCCTTCTTATCATCAATGGGAAGAATAAGAAATTGCCAGCTATTTATAGCTCTGTTTGCTACAATGGCAACTAGTGTAAGAACTTAAATGCCACTGGTTGTTGTTGGCCTTCAAAAGGTTTCTTCAGAAGTCCATCCTTTCTTCTCCAACGCCAATCTCAATGTCTGCTATGAAACAATGAAATACCGAGTTCATGTCATCAAAAGGAAAACCAAGAAACTTTTTTTTTATGAATGAAACGAATTCTTGCCTTGATTCTCTTTCTATTGACATCAAAATCAAAGTTTCCTATCCGAGACGCAGATCGATACTCTACAATTGATTTGTTTCCAGGTCGAAACCAGAACTCTACATCATCCACAAACTGTATGATATAACAAACAGGCACAGCAGTATGTTATTGTAAGCTTGTAACAATGTCCTCATGATGAAAGTGATATGGTCAAATCGATAAATCCTACCCCCAGAATGGAACTTTGGTATTCCACACACAAATAATCATCTTTCTGTTCCACGATTCTCGGAGTATATTTGTCTGGTTTCGTTGATTTGATCTGCAGCAGGATGAACAATTCAATTTCAGACTTCAGTTCAATTATTAAAGGTCCTTACAAGTAAAACATTGGAAATTCTTCTGATGACATATCTTTACCAAATGAATAAGCTCTTCCATGGCAACTTCTCTGCTCACAGGCTTTTTTCTGCCGCCATTGTAATTCCTGTAGAACAAAAACACAAAACACGTTCCTAAGTTGTCATTAACAGAATCTTCTCAGTGCCCACCAAAGGTACTAGTCGTGTCAGTGAACAGAATTAACCAACAAAAGCCTCAAACCATGGAGGCGTGTAGTGTATGATATCGCTGATATTCTCCGAAGTTGAGATACAATTCTTAGTCGCCGGACACAGAGACAGAGCTTGTTGGTTCTTTTGCACTCCTAGGTAATCGGGCTTTTTTCCACTGCATCCCAGAACAACCCTTACTGTTATTACAAGACCACAAAATCGTGTCTGATGTTGACATTCTCTATGATATTGGAGAAGAGATTCGAAGAAATGTACCTGAGATTGAAAATAGCTCCAATAACAGCTAACTCGCTGGTCTTCAATATCAATTCCCTTTGTTATTGGCAACAATATTGTGAAGAAGTCAGTCCCATGCGAAAAGAGAAGGGAGGAGGAGAGGGTTGGAGCTTAAGCTTTTACCTTCGGGCAATTTGTTGGAGTGGTCTTTTATTGTTGTCCCGTTGAGAGAGAAGAACCTGGCGACGAATGAAACCATCTGAATGCTTGCTCGGAGTCTTGTAATAATGAAACTTACAGTGGGCGGTTGGTGAAGATGCCATTTTCGAAGGATTGGAGCTCCGAAACGTGTGTGTGTCTCTCTCTCACTCGTGTTTTAAGGCCGAGAGCTTTAAATTTTCATGGGCTTTATAGATTTGAGATTTTGGGCTTTTCCATTTCACTTCTGGGCTTTGCTCTGCATCAGGAAAAAGAGAAGAGCAAGAAAGTTATAGAAATTTGACGGAGTTGCTAAAATCGAGGCGGGAAGTGGAAATGACTGCGTAAGTTGTGTCGTTCGTTCACTTCTAGGCTTCTTCTACAAGCCTCTGTTCTGTTCTGCTCTCTTCTTCCTTCTGTCCGATACTCGCACTCCAATGGCTCGAAACAGGGTAATCCTGTACTGACTCTCTCTCTCTATCCAGTTTAATTCTTTCCCTATACTGTGAAAGAACCCGTTTAGTTCATTTCTGCATGTTGGTTTTCAATTAAATGTTAGAACCAACTTCACTTTACTCTTTGTCAGAATTTTTTTTTTACTACTTTGAACTTGTCTGAATTATTTGATCTCGATGGTCCCTTTTTTTCCTAGGAGGTAAGAAATTAACGTGAAGCTCTTGCGTTTATTGGAACAGGAAGGTTTAGTGTTGTTACTTGATGTTGGTCCCTCTATGCACGAGACCCTACCTGAGGTTGAAAAATTATGCTCCATGCTTATTGAAAAGAAGGTATTCTTCAAGCTTTTCTACTGATCTGTTTCAATTTCAGTTTCCTTTTTTTCTTTTTTTGTGTATGTGCCCTTTTTAATTGATTCGCTTCAATATTCAAGCTTTGAATGCTTATAATTTGGTTATAGTGCAGTATTTGAAAACAACTTTCCACTAATTACTTAATTGCATTGTGGTTTTACATGCAGCTGATCTACAGTAAACAGGATGAGGTGGGGATTGTTGTTTTTGGAACTAAAGGTCAATCTTTTTGACCCTTCATGTTAATGATTTTTAAGTACTCTAAAATGGGTTTTTTTGTTCCTTATAGAAGGTTTGCATCTACAAGTTATCCTTAGTTATGCTTGTTTAAAAATTCTCAGAAACCGAGAATGAGTTGACAAAAGAAGTGGGTGGATATGAGCATGTTGTTGTTTTACAAAATATCAAAGTAGCTGATGGATCTCTTGTTGAAGCATTACAACAGCTACCTCGTGGAACTGCTTCTGGTGACTGTATCCAACTAATTTGATTATTCTACTTTCCCTGGATGTTTATATTCTCCCTCGCATTTCATTGGTCACAGAGATATTGTAAGGAAGAATCTCTTTTGCATACCCACCCAATTTATTAACTTTTTTGAACGTGATATAAAAAAAAAATCCCTATTCAAAACCCAAAAAGGATCTCCTTGGAAGAGCTGTATAATCATTGGTATTTGTAAAACATTAGCAGATGATTTTCAACATTCTTGATATTATGCACTTGATATGCAAATGCTCTATGGACTAGCTTTAGGAAGTAACTAAACCATGTTTCCAGTGGTTCCTTAACTTTGTTAGATCTTGATGCTATTGTTGTTGGTATGGATATGCTGATAAAAAAATATCAATCAACAAACAAAGGAAAGAAGCGTCTCTGTCTTATAACAAATGCCCTTTATCCTGTCAAAGATCCCTATGAAGGGACCAAAGAAGATCAAGTGAGCACCATTGCCACGCAAATGACTGCTTATGGGATGAAAATGGAATCTATTATAGCGAGAATAGGGTTAAACAGTTATGCAGATCAGAAAATAATGGAGGAAAATGATAATCTCTTATATATATTCTCAAGGAAAACATCTGCCAAGATAGTGTATGTGGACAGTCCAACTTCATTGTTAGGTGCACTTAGAACGCGAAAGATTGCTCCAGTTACAATATTCAGGGGTGGTCTTGAACTTAGCCCAAATATGAAAATAAAGGTAAAATGCACATTTTGTTATTGATATATTTGTTAAGTTTATAATGTTGATCTTGTGATATGTACTGCATGTTATGAAGATTGTTACCAAAAAAATGGAAGGGTTGTTTTGTAGTTTCTTTTTCATATTTTATTTTCCAGGTACTTCATTAATTTTTTTAACTTGTTGCAAAAGTTTCTAACAGTAGATCTCACAATGCCATTTGGCGATGGTTGACTGGTCAAGTTCATCACTGCATCAGATTTGGCCTATTTTATGATTGCAATATGTTGCTTGCTTCTCCATGTTAGCATATATGAGTTTGAATTAACTAGTTTACGAGGTTAGCCGCGAAGAAGCTATTGGAACCTTCTACTATGATTAATATTTGTTGCGCAAGTTGATTAATGTTTATGGGGATCTGTATGTAAGATATTCCAAGTAGTTTCATCAGTTGAATTTGAGCACCATCTAGCCTTTGACACTGAATGCATCTGAGGTCAGTAGCACATTCATCAACTACTTGTCATTTCAACCATAATAAGATTTTATTGTTTATTTCTGGGCTATTAAACTATTTTATTTTTTCTATGGTATCTATATGCATATGTATTAATGGAGCAAAGTTTTAGATTTATCTCATCATCTTTGTTATCTGCATAGGTATGGGTCTACAAGAAAACATCAGAAGAAAAATTCCCCACTCTGAAAAAGTATTCTGATAAGGCACCTCCAACTGATAAGCTTGCTACACATGAAGTTAAGGTTGATTATGAATATAAAAGCGTTGAAGATGATAGTAAAGTTGTACCCCCTGAACAAAGAATCAAGGGTTATCGATATGGACCACATGTTGTGCCTGTATCTTCTGCTGAATGGGATGCTGTACGTTTCAGACCAGAAAAGAGTGTGAAGCTTCTTGGATTTACCGATGCTAAGAATGTAAGGCGGTAAGGCACAGCTGATTGATGTTTTGCATATGGATTTTGGCTTCAAATTATATGGGGTACTTTTTCATAGTCTCATGCTTTTCTCTTCTTGTTGCTGACCTACTTGTTGATAAAAAGACACTATTACATGAAAGACGTCAACATTTTTATTGCTGAACCGGGCAACATAAAGGCTACTCTTGGTCTTTCTGCCTTGGCGAGGGCAATGAAGGAAATGGATAAAGTTGCAATTGTCCGTTGTGTTTGGAGAGAAGGGCAGGCGAATGTTGTTGTTGGGGTTTTGACGCCCAATATATCTAAGAAGGAAAATACTGTAGGTTTCATGATGGACATCTTAATTTCTGACATCAAGTTATTCAGTTTTCTTCCTTTTTATTGCTTTTTTTATTATAATGCTGTTAAATTCTTACTGATTTGCGGTGCAGCCTGATTCATTTTATTTCAATGTACTACCTTTTACTGAGGATGTTCGAGAGTTTCTGTTCCCATCTTTCAGCGGCTTTCCTGCAGCTTGCCAGCCTTCCGAACAACAACAAGAAGCAGCTGATAACCTGGTGAAGATGCTTGACCTTGCACCAGCTGGCAGACAGGAAGCTCTCCCACCTGACTTCACACCAAACCCTGTTCTGGAGGTAATTTGCAATTGTCCATCAGGCACCTTTTTGCTAAGGTTATCATCCTATAAATCTTTGAATGAGTGTTTTGCTTTTCCGTGTAGTTCTGTTTTGCACTTGTTTGTGAAGTTCTCTAATATGATTATTTACTAAGGTGGATTTTCATATGTGAAATACTTTTATGTTTTAATGCTTGAAGCTCCTTTTACAAGTTTAAGCTTGTATGCTGTTATCTCTGTGCAGGAAGCTTTATTTTCTTGCTCTCTACTTGTTGCCAAACCTACATTAGGCAATAGGTGTATTTATAAGGCTTAAGTATTTAGTACGCAGTTTGAATAAAGAAGTTGTACTCTTGAATTCCTTTGAGTAATTCTTTACATTGAATGGCAAGAGCTTACTCCATTTGATTATCAGGGTGTTAGATATTGGCTTTTTTAGAAAGGGTCTTTGAGAATAACGAAGAAGAATAAATGTATGAGGTTTCTGGATTCCATAACACTGTTACTTAACACCTTGCTCGTTTTCCTACTTGAACTAATGCTTGTTTTATGTTTGTCAGAGGTTTTACCGTCATCTTGAGTTAAAATCGAAAGAACCAGATAGAGGTGTACCTCCTCTAGATGCAACTCTCAAGAAGATTACTGAGCCTGATCCAGAACTACTTTCTCACAACAAATCTGTTATTGACGCATTTCGTGGGAGTTTTGAAGTTAAAGAAAACCCAAAGGTCATCAACGTTTGACAGTAACATGAAAGTAAATTTGATTTGTGCTGTTGCATTTTTGCTATAACTACTTTAACTCTTGAATTGCAGCTAAAGAAAGCAACTAGACGAGTTATTCGAGAGAAACCATCCGGCTCGGATGGGGAGGATGGATACGAAGATGCACCAAATGCTATTGCTGTCACAGCCAATGAACACAAACCCATCGAGGTTGAGAAAATTGGCAATTCAACTCCTGTCCAAGATTTTGAAGCCATGATATCACGCAGAGACAACCCTGATTGGATTATTAAAGCAATTGGTGATATGAAGGATAGAATACTTGACCTACTTCGGAATTCTCACGAATGTGATAATTTTCCGAAAGCACTCGACTGTGTACTTGCCCTCCGTAAAGGTTGCATTCTTGAGCAGGTACATGATCGAACTGTTTCTGGATAAATGGAAAAACACATGGATAATGGTCATTTCTATAATTTTTCTTTGTAATCAGGGCGAACTACCTACTCAATGCAATTATCTTGCAAATGGTCGCAAGCTATGACCACTGCTTGCTATAATGTTGTCATAAAGTGCATTTTGCCTACTCAAAGCATGCCACATTTTTATCCACTTTTATGATCCATAGTAAGATATTCTGGTAGATTTGCTATGTTTGTACTCTTTGGAGAACTGCGTTTCAGAAATTTTGTAAGAGGTTACTTGCTTGAGTGTTCTATACAGACATGTCAATTTTACATTTGTATTCATCAAAGTTGGATATATAATATAATTGCATACAAGTCGGATTTGAGTTTTCTTCTATTTTGGTCATACCAACAATGCCAGGTGATGCCTTTTGCAGGAACCAAAACAATTCAATGATTTCCTTCGACATCTTTTCAAGTACCTCCCGCAGAGAAATCTCAGCAACTTCTGTGACTTCCTTGCAGCCAAAGGACTCACACTGGTTTCCAAGTCAGAAGCTCCCGACAGGTTCACACAAATACTTTTCCTTGTTCAGTTTAAAATTAGAGGCATCTTTACCATTAGCCACTGAGTTTTTACTTCTACATTTTTACTTTCTATGAACAGTGATGTTAAAGATGAAGAAGCTAGAAGCTTTCTGTATATGAAGGAGCCAAAGGTGGAGTCATAACAGAGATTCCTCTTGTAGAGTTATGTCTTTTGGTAATTCTCTATGGCTTTATATCATAGTCTCATGGCATGGATTGGACAGAGAAGGGTGTGATGTATATAAATTTCCGATGGATCACCCCAAAAATAGCACTTGCCATCATGAAAACGTACTGTTATCTCCATTGTAAAGCACCGTAACTTCTTGGTAGTTGGCAATTTAGGCCCACCAAAAATTTATTTCCGGCAAAGAACAACCATCTTTCGTAGGGATAACAATTAGCCGGGTAGGCTTAGGCCCGATGCCTAACCGTGGCTCAACTCCTGTTGTTGAGACCTAAGGCAGGCTTGAGCCAACCCGGCCTGAATTTTTTTAAAATTAGAAGTGTGGAGACGACATTGCTGTGCATATAAGGTGGCAGCTTATGCTCGAGTCAAATTTAAGACTCAATTTTTCTAGAAAACTAGGGTTGAGGTTTGGACATCCTAAGTTTGGCTCATTTACTTTAGGCCGAGGCTGCGCAGGTGAATCGGGCTAGGTTTAGTTGCCATCTCTAATCTTTCTCATCGGTAAATTAGCTTCAATAAATATCGAATATAAGCATATTTTTATAAATAACATGTTTGGAGTAAATTAACTAAATGAAAACTTGATTTAGAATCAAGTAATAAGTTTGATTTAATAAGTGTTTGTAAGTTTTAAGTTTGATTATGTTAGGACCCCCAGATTTAGAATACTAGAGTTCTTCTATATTACTTCAATATATTGGTAATATATATATATATATATCACTACCGAATAGCACGGTAGTACTACTCCCTAACCAGAGCAGAAATGCTCCTTCTTCCCTAAACCAGAGCAGCTTGCTCCTCAGCAGGAATGTTCTCCCTACTGTCACACTTTCCTTACTTCTTTTCTGCCTACCTCTCTCTTCTGTCTCACCCCTCATATATTCCCCTTCTCCAGTACATTCCGTTAGCTAACTAACTTGGCCACCTCAACTAAAACTAACCGTCCTCCTACACTGCCCTTCTGCCCATTGTTTTTCCTTCTCCTTCTAGAATAATCCTCTCTCTCTCCCGAAGATCCTAACAGATTATGTTTATACTTTTGATTATTTATTCTTTTCAAAAGTTTAGACAAGCTATAGCTTTTCTTATTAAGACTTGAACTTGTAATTCATTAGGGGGAAAAAGGTTTTAGAGGGGTTTGATCCGATTTAAAATTAACGGTTAATTTTGACTTAAATAAATTTTGGTTACATTTAAGGGGGGAACGGATCTTTTGTTTCTAAAATCTTGTGTCCCTTATGCTTGAATAAATCTCAGGCATTCGTTACAATAAGTTGGATGGTGAGGATGTTAAAGGTACAATAGGGCACAACAATTTGGGAGCAACAGATCTGCTTCCCATTTAAGGAGGATTAGTTTGATTCAACTAAAATAAAAATATGTTTTTATTTAATAATTAATTAATATTAGAATTTTAAATTGTAAGACTTTAATGTTCTGTTTTCCCCCCCACTAAATTCAGTCCAAAAAATTCATTCTGAATTTGATTTGTTATCTTTACTCCTAACAGGCATTTTCCATTAGATATTAAGGGGTTTGAATCTACATGAATTAAGAAACTTGAAAACAAATTTTGCATTCTACATTTGTTTTAAAATACAAAGATTACAAGTTCAAGTCATGAAACAATCTCTTTATAAAAATATAAAGAAAAAATTGCGTACATTATGACCCTCTTTGAACATTAGCAAAACGAAAAGCCTTGTACATGGAGTATGTGACTTTATTTGTTTTAAAATATGAAATAAGCAACATGATTTTGTTGGATTTAGTTTTAGACTAGGCAATTTGTTTAGACAAACATTTGTGTCTATTAAATTGCAAATGAAATTAAACTAGACTTGAAGAGGATATCATAAAACTTTATAAGTTAAACCAATGTTTAAAAACTAAATTGACCCGATCAGTTTAACAGTTAAAATTTTGAATTGACCAATTTTTCGGTTCAATAATAATCTTTGTTGTTAAAAATTAATCAATTTATTCAGTAATCAGTCAAAATTTCATAAACTAATTAGTTTTTTTAAGTTAAAATAAGCGGATTAATTTTTATTTTAAAATTTCCTTTTTAAATTTAAATTTAAATTTTTCATAGGTTATGATAGTCTTCTTTAATTGTTTTTATAATTCTTTAATTTTATTCATTATTTTAAGCTTTTTGTCTTACCGATTTAACTTACAATCTAACTTTTAAAACATTGATTTAAAATTCAAAGAAAATGTTATTCAATATAATATTTATATTAAAAATAATCTTATATTTTATTTGTGAATTTGATGGTTGCTTGCACAAGTAAACCTGAAAAACTAATTTAGTAATTTATGCATTCCACATTCGTTTTAAAATATGAACGGTAATATCCATACCTCAAGATTTGGTTGGATTTAGCTTCGATCTATGGAGTTTTATTAGACCAACATGGAATCAATGTGTATATCCAAATGAAAATAGAAACTTGGGCCTATTTTTAAAGCATACTTTGGCGTTAATGTGTCTCTAAAAAGTTGCAAATGAAATAAAATTAGATATCTAGTTACTCTATTTAATAAAAATCTATTCATTCAATAAATTAAGTTTACGAAAATTGAACAACTAGAATTGCATCGAAACAGAGTGTACATTAAAGTTTTTTTTTGAGAAATTAAAAAATTCTCATTAATGAATGGTATGTTAAAACAAGTGGATAGCCAAAGAACCACTTGCTCCCATAACCCAAATAAACCAAACGACGACGTGCGCCCATTACACGAGACAATACAACCAAAAAGAGTAAAACAGTTTTCTTCTTTACGGTCGATCTCCCGACATTGCCCAATTAGGGTTGGCGAAGGAAAGCGACTAGAGCGAGGAAACTTTGTCGGCGAAGGGCCCCTCACTTGTCGACTTGCGGCAGCAATCATTGACAGGCATTGGTCTTAGAACATCAATTAAATTAAGAATCTTTCCAGAACACAACTCATGTTCTCCAAATTTTAGCGGGGAGACGGATCTCATTGAGGCGTTTGCAATCGGTGAACCCAGGTTGGAAACATCATCTAGGTAGGTCTCTGGATTTCTTACCCTTCACTACTCCTTCTGCTAACTCTCTTCTCAAAGAGCTGATACGCTGGCTTATACTCAGATCCTGTGCCATAAGGGGAGGAGGCGACCTGGGTTATCTGCATTGTAGGATGTAGCAGAACACTACTGATGATAGAGGATCCAGGTAATTCTTCCTTGTATACTGCATAGATCCTTATCACTGAGATCTGAGTTTTGCGAGTAGAGAGGTGTGAGATTTGGCTTACATTGGGTATTTTAAGTATAGGTATTCAGGTAGGCTATAATCTCCATATACTAGACAGTCTACCACTGCAGTGTCGGTTCAACTGATGGATGATCAGTTGTTCCCTGATGCTTGTAGTAGTGAGTTCAATGATAGAGTTTAGAGAGTTAGTCTGGTCTCTAAATCTTCTACTATTCCTTTCATTCCAAATAACCTGAGCATATGTAGCAGCCGACAATAACAAGATCACCTTCTCATGTTTAGTCATCTGCAAATGAGGGATATCTAATAGTATATCTATAATACTACCATTGGAGTAATTAGGAAAGCTTAGATGAGAGATCTTTGCCCAAACTTCCTTTGAGAACATATAAACAAAGAATAAATGATCTCTAGATTCATCCTCCTGCTTGCAATGAATACGGGTCTTAGGAATGGTTAGGAAATTCAACCTATCCATAATGCTTAGTCTGTTCAGCATAATGAGCCAAAGCAGGAAACTCATATTAGGTCGAAGAACCTTGTTCCATATCAGCTTATCCCATCCGACCAGATCAGTAAACCTCTCCCTCAATCTTCTTACATCTTTTGTAGTGATTTCTGAGATAGGAATTCCTTTCCACAAGTAGATATCCCTCTCCCCCTGGCTTCTAAATTGAGGCAGGGATAACAATCTCACCTCAGCTGGGGGAGTGTCCAATTCCTGTTACTAATAATTGCTTGAAGCTTTGAATCCTTAGGAAATCGAATAGAAGAGATCTGGCCAATTGATTATGAATTAGTGATCCATTCCTTGTCCAATTGTCGTACCATAGAGAAATTCTATCTCCTGCTCCAATCCGACATTGAATATGGTGAAACATATCTTCTCTTAATCTGAGTAGTTGGTTAAAGAACCAAGTATAGCTATTTTTGGGCTTGAGGGCCCACAAACTTCCTCCTTTTATTATATAGGAATGGATCCAATTAGTCCACATGGTCTGTTTACCACTGAGTAGTTTCCAAATCCGCTTGGAGGTGAGAAGTTTGTTTTTGCTGAATAGGAATGCTCTCTTGCAATTCTCTGGTGATATCCATACTGATACAAAACTATGCAAAGCCTACCCTTTTCCTCATAGCTGTATTCTCATCCATACATAAAGGCTTTCCTAGATAACTTGCCAACATACTCAGCCCCTTAGTGGTCCAATATTCTAAGGGAATATTGTGGATATTTACCTATAGTGGAATACTCTTCCTTCTAATTTTCTCCAGTTCCATTCCAAGATGCCAGCTTTGTAGGAATAAAGGAAGCTGAAAAATATGCCAAGGACCTTCTTCAATGACCTTTAAAGCTTCCGATTTGGAAGAAAAGGTGAAAATTATATTATCCTCTTCAGATAACATAACCTCTATGAGCCCTCTTTCCTTCCAATTCCTAGTTGCCCAAGCCTGAATGATAGGAAAAGCAGACCTTTTTTCTATAAAGAAGCCAACAAGATTGGCTTCCCATGTTTTAGCTCCTTGTTGAAGAATATCAAGGCTGGGAGCAACCATCAACTTACCTTCAAACTCCACTGGAGGGCTGAACTCCAGTGAGGAGTCTGATTCATCACCTACTACTTGTTTCTAAGTTCTCTTGGGTCCACCTACCTTGTTACCTGCTGCAGCAGCTGCAAAACTCTTAGGTTCAGCCAAAGAGGTATGGATAGGAGAGGTATTAGCAAAAGGGAGGGGTTGGGAAGGGAGAGCAGTGGTTTTAGAGAGCAGGGGAGGGTTAGGGTTAGGTCGGGATAAAGGTTAAGGTTCAGGTTAGAGTTTTGAATTGTGGGTAAAAGAGGGGGCAAATCTGAGTTCATTGTATTTTGCATTTTGTTTTTATGTGCAGGCCAGATCTGGGACAAGAAAGTAAGCAAGAGGACTGAGGACAGAACTCTGGAGGGCAGGTGGAGGGTAAGAGAGAAAGGGGGAAGAGAACTAAGAAGGATTGAGTTTCTGATTGCAGGTTTGAGAAAGGAGTGGTGCAGGTCTGAGAATGTTGTGGGATATGAGTTTCAGGTAAGAGAAAGCTGAGAAAGGAGTAGTGCAGAGTTGAGAATAGTGAGGGAGGAGGGTAAGAGAAATATGAGCAGTAGAGTATAGGGAAAGATTGGAGTTTCTGGTTTCAGAGTTGAGAAAAATGTTGCAGATCTAAGAATGGTGAGTGAGGAGGTTAAGAGAAAAAACTGACAGCAAGGGAGGTAAAGAGAGGGATAGAGACAGAGGAGAAGGTGGCTAGGAGTGAAGCAGAGGCTTGGAAGTGAAGGAAAGGGTGGCTGGGGAGACATCGGACATTGCAGAGGGTGGTGGCTGGGGAGTCATCGGGGCTGCAGAGGATTGATTAGGGTTTCGTGTTGTTCGCTTCAGTTGAAGCTTCTGTCTGTCAATGACCGTGATGTGATGAGTGTACATCAAAGTTGAGAACCGAAGATCTTGTGTCCTTTTTAAGACTAACCTAATATGATCGTGTTTTTAAATTATAAATGAAACCATAATAAGTTTAAAGAGGATCTCATAAATTTTTAAGAATTTAATTAAAAAAAGAACGATTCATATGTAAAATTTATATGTAAGACGACTCTATAATCAATCCAAAATCTTTATATATTAAATCATGAATTTATAACGTATGGATGAATTATTAAGTACTTTAAACCAATGTTTTAATTCTTGATTGGAAGTTAAACGGGTAAGATAAGAATCTTAAGATTTAAAGATTAAATAAAATTGAAGAATTTGAAATATGATTGAAGGATACTGTTTTTATTCATAAAAAATTTGAAATTTAATCAAAAAAGAAAAATATTAAATAAAAAATAAATAGTTTATTTTGATTTATAAATACTGATTAATTTACAAAATTTTACTGAATTAATAGTTTTTAACAAAAAATAAATCGAACCAAAAAATTAAAAATCCAATAAAAAAGTTATTTAAATCGGCCAAACCAATCCATTTTTTTAATCAATGCTTTAAACGTTAATATGAAAGGTTATGATTTTTATTATATAATATTTTACGTTAATTATGTTTAAATAAATAATTCATAAATTAAGTATTTGGAATAAAATATTTAACAATTCTTCTCTTATGTTTCAACTTTGCTGATGCAATGTGATGATGACCGAGCTAGGATCCTCTATCCAATATTACTCTGTCCTATCCTGTTCATTGAATCTCCACCATCTATTTATGTGGGTCCCGTATCTATTTATGTGGATTCCACATAAATGAATAGTTAAGATTCAAATGGACAGAATAGGATAGGGTAATACTGGACAGAGGATCCAGACTCGACGATGACCGCTAATCCCTTAGTTCGTATCCTGACGAGCAATGACACGAACTTCTATATCAAGGTTGGCTTGGCTCAAGAGTTAAGAGCTTTCACAGAGAAAATGAATACCCTCATCACCATTTTCACTTTCGTTTCAACCCCACTTGTATGTTTCTTTACGTTACTTCATGACTGCTACACAGAACTTGCCAGGAAAGACATGACTTTTCGATTCATTGCACCTAATATGGGCAAACTGTACACAGTCGATCCCAGGAATGTCGAGCACATCCTGAAGACAAAGTTCAACGAGTATTCGAAAGGAAAATACAATGCAAAAGTGGTGACTGACCTTTTAGGAGAAGGGATATTCGCGGTTGATGGAGACAAGTGGAGGCAACAGAGAAAGCTTGCTAGCTTTGAATTCTCAACAAGAGTTCTTGGAGGCTTCAACTGTGTTGTATTAAGACAAAATGTTGCTAAGCTTGTCAGAGTTATCTCGGAGTTTTCTATCTCTGATCAATATGAAAGTGGGAATCATCTTTAGATATTTTGACTTTTTCCATAAAATTGGATAACATTTAATTTAATTTTTTAGTTTTTTAATAACTTATCGATTCAGTTACGTAATTTGATCATCATAAAGATAATAAACTGGTTCAATAAATGATATAAATCAATGGGTCAAATTTTGGGTGAAAAATAGATCCCGATCAGTATGGACCAGACCTATATCGGGCATGTGACGGAGAAGTCCAATATGGAAGCTAAAAATAAAGGTTAAGGTCTCCCATAGTTGCTCATATAATTCGTAAGCATAAGGATTTTCTGATCCGTTAGGAGAGTTTATGTTTTGAGAACTGAAATCAGGTATAGAACTAAAATTACTCTCGTTTCTGCTTCAAAATGCTCGTTTGAAGTTATAGAACTGAAATAATTTATTTTCTGCATTTCTTTGTATATTGCCCTTTCACGTTTGATCTGGGATACGTAACTAAGGTATCATTTCATGTTACATTTGGTATTAGAGCGGCGATGTGATCGAGTAGTTAAAAATGAAGATTTTTCAGTTTTTCTCCATAAGGTTTTCGGAGAGTTAACTTCTGTTTCTCAGTTCTTTATTGCATGAAATTGACATAAATGTGTTCAGCCTTGAGAAACGGGTTGAAAACGAGTCCGAGAGTGCAAAAAACTGTCCTGAAACTCGCCGAAAATCACCCAGACGATCAGAGGCGAAGGAGACCGTAGGGCGTGTGAGCTCAACGGTGACTGTACGAGTGTCAGGTGCGTGTGTCGCACGTGCTAGTGTCGGTGGATGCGTTTGTGTGTCGTCGCCCATACGTGACATGCGACATATGCCCATAAAGAATGTGAGGATAAGATAAAGATATAAACCTTATACTTGTGGATTTTTTGAGTGCTGATGAGGATGTAGTCACCACAGTGACCTTTCGAGTTAGTATATTGAATTGTTCTGCTTACACGTTAGGGGATGTCTCTGGTTTCATGTTTGGTTATTCTGCCAACAAGTGTTGGCCTTACATGAGATTTTGAGATGTGCATAAAGGCATTGGATAGAGGAAAGCCGTTGCTTGGATGATCTATTCATCCATAAGTGGTAGTGTCATGAAAGTTGATGGTTTATACTCTTATCGCTTTTATGTGAAGGTCTAGTTGTATATATTATGTATTCAGCCCATAGGTGTTTTATAATATGTGTGATTGGATTCTCAGAAAAGATATTATTTAATGGCTTTAATTATTGCTGTTATCCTATATTTATGCTGATTTAAACATTATCATTTTACAGTCACCTTTTCGATCAACAATATCAGTGTGAAGGAGTAATGGAGTACAAATCAAGAATGATCCATTTTCACAGTAGACTGACGATGCTGAATATTCCTCTTCCTGACGTCTTTATAATTCACCAGACTTTGAATACACTCCTTCTAGAGTTTAGTAATCTAATGATGACATATTATTCGCTAGATGAGGAATGAGACTTCAATGCTTGGATTGCCGATTGCGTTGCTGAGGAGGAGAAACTCAAGCTTGCTACTCCTATAACCCGCGAAGCAACTAAAGGGAAAGCAAAGATGAAGCCCACTAACTTCAAAGGTAGAAAACCTAAATCTTCTCTACATGTTGATGTTGGTCAATCCAATGCTGGTAAAGGTTCGCATACCATAAAGAAGCTAGCAATATTTGGTCAAAAAGGAAAGACTGAGACCATTAGGTAACTCCTTAGCTTATTAATTTATGAATCTGATTTGCGATAGCCGCATTAAGTTCTTGGTGGCTATATAGTGGAACATTTGATCATGGTGTTCATTTTGGTTTTACACGAAACATTTTATATGTGATCTTTATATCAATTTTGGACATAGAAGGTTGACATTTTGCATTTAATGCTTCTGTTATACAGTTGTGTTTAATGTAAAACATAATGGTACAACTTTCTTGTCATATGGTTTGTATAGAACATGTCTTACCCCGAATTAGATATATGCTTCTTCGTATCTTGCTAAACAAGTT
>JANITX010000212.1:81595291-81617515 GCA_027564395.1 Erythroxylum ulei | reverse complement strand
TAGTTGCTATTGAGTGACTACTACACATAATACATCAAGATTAAAGGTTGCAAATGATGTACATCAGAAAAACTTTCATTTCTTGAAGAAAATCCCTTTCAGTATAAAAGTTGCAGCTGCTGAAATAATGTAGACTTGATGCATTGGAGTTTTGGATCGTTGGAGCTCTTGAAGTCCAAGTCATTTTGCTAAAGTTTAGGAATTGTTGCTAGAGCCTCTAATTCTTCTTCTAGCTTCAATTCTAAGTACTTGAAGAATCCATTGAAGTTTACTTATTCTGCTGCAGTCCTAAACTTTCAGCTCACTTTTCTGGTTCTGTTTTAGAGTTTGAAGCTAAGCATTTGGAGCTGACCTGAATTTCAAACCTTGCTGAAGTCCTTCTCTGTTTCAGCTCAACCATCAACACTAACTAATGATACTTCTTCTAAAATTGTTTCACGACATGCATAGCTGGACTTCGCAGTTTCAGAAGCCATTGCAGGATGTTCGTCCGCTATCTCTTGGTCCCACTCTTTTCTCCTGTCTTAGAGCCAATACCAAATTACGCCAATAGTGTAATGGACTAGAAGGAAAATCGAACATACTAAAACGCAAAATAGGATAATAGCTGGAATGCTGAGCAAGATTGAATAAGGAGGATTAGAGAGAGCTGGTTTAACAATGGCTTCCGTGACCGCTCTTTCTATGCCATTCAACGTGCTTGCTACCACCTCAGGCGTCATTTTTCTTTTACAATTTGAGGAAGGCCGTAGGTATTCTTGCAAATATTGTGGGAACTCAACTACCGTTGACACCTGATTTAGTTGTAGGTCCCAATTATAGAATTATAGTTAGTTAGCAATTGCAAACAGTAAACAGTCTGAGCATGTCTCAACGAGTTAACGAGAGTTTGGTTTCTAGTCTCTACGTTTTGTTGAGACTGATAGTTACAGAAAAGCAAAGCATCTAAACGAATTTCCTCCTGAACTAGCTGATCATAATCTTCTTTGTTTCTTGCTCCAGTTGATTATGTCTAGAACTTTTAGTTAAAGTAATAAATTGGTTGAAGGCATAATGGGATGAAATACTAATTCTAGAACATGACACTAATAATAGGAAATTCGTAGTAACAAAGGGATTTCTTCACCTCGTAATATAGTTACACCAAACGGAAAGATACACTTTAATGTCGTTAAACATGAACATGATTTCGGCCAATGGTACCTGTGGAATGCACAAGGATTGGCACTAACATATTATTTTTGTTGAATGCTTGAAATCTTAATTTTATAGTCTCTATAACCTTTTTAGCAAAATACATATAGCTATCAACTATCATATTTACACTTTATCAATTTTGTTAATAAAAAGTTATTTAATTGAACTAAAGGAGCCCATTTAAGTATTTAAGAGGACCAGAAGTATTAATATCTTATAAATCTTATGCCTTATTTTCATCTTAAAAAATTTTAAAAACTGCATTCTTAAATTTATATTATTTCATTTAGCAACTCATTCAATTATTTTTAAATTTGTTAAATAGTAAATAGGTAAATGGTTGTATCAGGTTAAAAAATTAAAATAATAATTGAATTTTAAGTTAAAATTAGAATTTTTATTCAAAATTAGATTTTAGACAAAATTCAAATTCTTTTTTTTAAGTGTGGATTTAATCTGAAATTAAATTGGTCACACCGAGCCCCTTGGTTAATCCTAATAACGTATTTTGCATCTTCTCAACATTTTAACTTGGGTAATTTATGCAAGTCCTGGTAGAGAGAGACATTACTAAGAGTGGTGGGAAGGATCTGATTCACATTGTAAAAAAGAGTGGGTCAATTTCGTATTTTCCTAGAGAGACATTAAGAGTGGTGGGAAGGATCTGATTCACATTGTAAAAAAGAGTGGGTCAATTTCGTATTTTCCTTCTCCATTTTTTCTTTTTTCTTTGTATATTATATATGACCGGTTCAAACTAAGAGAGAGGGCATATATGGGAACTAAAATGGGAAAAACCAGAAGAAATAAATAAATAACAAAACGAGTGGGTTTCTTTCAAAAAAACAAAACAAAACAAAACGAGGGGGTTTCATTCTGATGACTTGGTTCACAAATATGTTATCTTAAGCTTAAGATTCGACAAAATCATTTTGATAAGGTTTGATTCTCGCATTGCGGCCTTCACAAAGAAGCTTTTGGACGTTTCGCCGTTGAAAATCAGCGAGTCAAATTAAATATGTTGTATTTTTGTTTTTGTTCTATATGTCATACGAAGGTTTCAATTATAAGAAGATATTTTTAAGTTATTCATATTTAAACTAATCTCCACTCAAATAAGATAAGTTCCTTTCAAGAGACAAAGCTCTAATCTTAAGTTTTAAACGGTTGTATATATAAAACAGTTCAAACTCATAACCTCACTTAAGTTAAAAAAGCTCCGACCAATGCCGTATGCCGTATTTTTAAGTTTCCAAACAACGCGCTTGCCTCTTGGATCATTTATTTTGTATTATTTTGACAAAATCTGCAGATATCTGTCTTTGTCTATTTCTTCAAACCTTGACATTTTCCATTGACTAAACACGTTAGTTATAAGGATAATATTAAACAACGTTGAACTGTCTGAATATATTGGTGTACTACACGTGCTGGGATGGAGACATGGCATCGGATCAGATCAGTTCTTATTGAGGAATAGGACTATCACCAAGTATCTTAGTTAAACAACAGGCCCGTTCTTATTGAGGAATAGGACTATCACCAAGTATCTTAGTTAAACAACCTTACTTGACTAGAAACAGATTTCAACAGCTAACTCATTCCTTTGCCATGGAATTCCATCGTGTTGTTGCTTTTCTCGTGTTCTTTCTCTCAAATATTTCAGCTATTACCGGTTGCTATGATGACGAAAGAACAGCCCTTTGGAGCTTCAAATCGCTGCTTTCAGATCCGTCCAACCGATTGGTATCTTGGCAAGGCATGAACTGCTGTAATTGGTATGGAATTCGTTGCTCTGATTCACTCCATGTTACTGCTGTTGACCTCCGCAACTCCAACTTTAGCACACCTATCGTCAACATGAACTCGGAAATTGTTTCCACGTCCAACTCCATTTCCACTGCCCTCAATGGTACTATCTCTCCTTCTCTTTTCACTCTTACTCATATAAAGTATCTTGATCTTAGCTTCAACAACTTCATGCTTTCAAGAATACCCCCTGGAATAGCAAACCTCACTGCACTCACTTACCTCAACCTGTCAAACGCTATGTTTGGTGACTCCATTAAAAATCAGTTTGCCAACCTTTCTTCTTTAACAACTTTGGATCTTTCGTGTTCTTTGGCAGTTCCTGACACCTCATCGGTTTGGTACAACTTGTCTTCCTCGTTGACCATTCAACAAGGTTCTTCTTATACCTATATAAATCAGGGACATCTTAAATCATCAAATCTGGATTGGTTGCAGAGCCTAACAAGTCTTAGGATTCTAAGATTGACCGGTTTTGATCTTTCAGAGGCTTCTAAGTCCTCCAAATGGGCTACTCCTTTATCAACTCTCTCTAACCTTTGGTTGCTTCAGTTCTCCAACTGCAAAATTTCTGGTGAACTGCCTTTAACACAGTTTCTGAACCTCAGTCGCCTTTTTGTGCTGAAAATGGATTTCAACTCTCTTATGTCCCAAATTCCAGTTCAGCTGGCAAACATGAGTTCCCTTTCGACCCTTGATCTTGGTAACTCGAACCTTCAGGGACCAATACCT
This sequence comes from Erythroxylum ulei, assembly GCA_027564395.1. NCBI lineage: Eukaryota > Viridiplantae > Streptophyta > Magnoliopsida > Malpighiales > Erythroxylaceae > Erythroxylum > Erythroxylum ulei. The sequence continues at coordinate 81,613,777 of JANITX010000212.1, read as the reverse complement.
TACCTTCCACAACTAAGGGAACTCTATGTGGGTAACAATGCTTATGTGTATTCTGATCTTAAGTCGATGTTTTCAGTCCCTTGGCCAAAGCTTGAAATTCTGGATATAAGTTCAACGCAAGTAAATGGGTCTATTCCAACTTCAATTTCCAATGCAACTACGTTGGTTAGTTTCACGGCTTACAATTGTTTGATTGAGGGTATGGTACCTTCTTCGTTGGCAAATCTTTCAAGCTTAGAAACATTGAGGCTGGATATTAACGAGTTAGTAGGCCAAATTCCACCCTCCATGTCCAACTTGAAAAACCTCGGAGCACTATCTTTGACGCAAAATAATTTACAAGGATCCATACCAGATTCTATATGCAACATGTCCTCCCTTTGGTTTCTTGCTCTGTCATTCAACAATCTGACTGGACAATTGCCCGACTGCATTGGCCGATTCCCCTATCTTGAATTCTTTAATGTTGCCTTAAACTCTCTAAGTGGAACTATTCAGTCATTGACATCTTTATTCAGAGGTTCATTTCCATCTTTCATAGCTCTAGGCTTTAATAACTTCACTGTGAAATTGGAACGACAGCCATTTCCGTCCAATTTCCAGCCACAAGTCTTGGAGTTGAGTTCATGTAACATAGAAGGTAATATCCCACTGTCCTTATCTGATCTAAGCCAGTTATCATACCTATCTTTGGCTTACAACAGATTGTTAGGACCAATTCCCTCCTGGCTGTTTACTCTGCCGAAACTCAGTCGCTTGGACCTCTCTTTCAACCACCTAGAAGGAACTCTTCCCCCCAACATTAAGCTAAAGTCGAGTTTCTGGCCCTCGGCGCTGAATTTGGCGGGCAACGTCCTTCAGGGACCTATTCCTTCCACATTTGAGAACATAGATGTTATCAGCTTGTCTGATAACAACTTCACAGGTTATATACCCTCAAAAATTGTACAAAGAAATATGAGATACTTATCATTAGCCGATAACAAACTTGTTGGTCAGGTCCCCTCATCTTTCTGTCGAGAAGAAAATGCATTAATGCAGCTAGATCTTTCCAGCAACATGCTCTCAGGAAGTGTGCCTCGAAGTTTAGGTAATTGTACAGAACTCACTTATCTAAATATTGGACAAAACAATTTCAGCGGCAGGCTTCCAGCAGAGCTGGAGAACCTCCAGAATCTGAGTTACCTAGAGCTTACTGGAAATTATTTTGATGGACCTTTTCCAAGTTTCATTCAAAAGCTTTCCAAATTAGCTGTGCTGAAAATGGGGTATAATAAATTTTCTGGACAAATCCCCACATTCATTGGAGACATTCAGAACCTCGCCATTCTTGTTCTCAAGTCCAATTTCTTCAACGACTCCATTCCTGGAGAGATAAACAAGCTAGGGAAGCTGCAAATCATGGATCTCTCAAATAACGGGTTCTCTGGTTCACTTCCAGGGCAATTAGATGGTCTCAAGATCTTGATGACCAGACCAACGGATGGAGTCCTTCTTGGTTATGTTGTTTCATCCATGTACACTGGTGTGGAACTGAACATGGCCTACAAAGGCCTGACTTATCAATTCGGCACCCTGCGCTCGTACCACAGTGGAATGGATCTTTCAAGGAACAATTTGAGTGGAAATATTCGAGAAGAAATAGGACTACTTAAAGGACTTTCCATGCTAAACCTGTCACGTAATGGTTTGACTGGTGCAATCCCAAACAGCATAGGAAATATGAGCGGGTTGGAATCACTTGATCTAAGTTTCAACAAGTTGGGAGGAGGTATCCCAGCAACTTTAAACTCGTTAGACGCCCTGTCCGTAATGAACTTGTCCTACAACAATTTGAGTGGGCAAATCCCTACAGGGACTCGATTTGATACCTTGTATGCGGATGGTTTCACATATCTCGGAAACAAATATTTATGTGGTGCTCCTGATTCCATATACTGCAGTGTCAACGCTGCCGTTCCCGTTAAAGAAGATCCTACGGTAGAAGATGCCCGTAAAAGGTGGCTATTCTATGGAACTGTCGCCACTGGATTTGCAGTAGGCTTTTGGGGACACTTTGGAGTTTTGTATGTGATGAAGGAGCAAATGAGGGTGAAGTATTGGAAAGCCATCGATGAGATTGTACGTAGGATCTTAGAGGGCATTCATAGAATAAGGAGAATAACTGGCACGCCTGCGCCACGTATCATGGAATAATGTCAGGCATATGTGTATGATTTTGTATTTGTTATGATAAACAATGTGTATATGTTGAGTATGTTCTGATAGCATCCAAGAATATCAATAAACTCTATTACTAAAATTTCTTAAGATAACCATTTTTAAGTTGTAGAATCTATCTCTTAGTTAATTGAATCAAATGAGTTGAGGTTATGAACTTATTATCTATTATTTATACATTCATATATCATTATATTAATTACCATATATTATTATACTAATACAATATTGTTTAAAAATAGAAACTAAATATTAAATAGAACATTATAAAACTCTCATTTTAAACATTTATTAAGATTTGAATTTTAATACATGGGTAATTATAGTTTCATTTTTTTCTTGAGGGAAGTAACATATGAGATAATGATAATAATTAATTGGATTAATTAATAGTAAGTTATCCAATCAAATTTTAAAGTGTAAATATGTAAGAACCACATGGGAACAAATGAACATGCGATCTATGAAATTTGACTCAAAATCATTTTAAATATGTACATATGAAATAAATCATTCATAATAACAAATTTTACATATTAATTAATTTCATCAGGTTTTTCAAAGGTAATTTACTTAAAAATAAAATTAAGTTGAATCTTCGTCAAAATTCTAAGTTTAGTCCAAATTAGTGGGTAATGTAATTTCAATTTCAATTTTAATATTTAAAATTTATGTTGTTGTTATCTGTTTAATAAACTATTTATATTTTACCATCATATTACTACAGATAAGCAGCTGAACTTGATTCAGTCGATGTGCATTTTGCACAGGGTCAGTGTGTTTTTTCGGTTTTTTAGTTGCCCAAAATATATTAGGAGGGTTATAAGTATGAGAAAGCCTTTTTAAATTATCTTACACTCAATCTAATTCTCAATTAAATCAAATAATTTTAATTATTATAAGGCGCTTTTAAATTATCTTACACTCAATCTAATTTTCAATTAAACCGAATAGATTAATTATGGAAAGTAAAATTCTAATTCCAAATTTTAAAAAAGGAATTCAAACCTATGACATTACTTAAGCAGGTCGGGTGAGAGTTATAAGTATGAGAAGGCTATTTTAAATTATCTTACACTCAATCTAACTCTTAGTCAAACCAAATAATTTTAATTATTAGAAGGCGCTTTTAAATTATCTTACACTCAATCTAATTTTCAATCAAATCGAATAGATTGATTATGAAAAGTAAAATTCTAACTCCAAATTTTGAAAAGGAATTCAAACCTGTGACATTACTTAAGCAGGTCGGGTGTGTTTTTCTTAATTATAGGTCCTTTGTTAAATTATTTGCAACAGAGGCCATCTGGAAGGTGGGACAGTAAAAAAGATGCCAATTTGCTCGGCCTCTGAATCGTCGGATTCTTTCAATTCCAAATCATGGATAGTGCACGGTGTTGTGGCCGGAGCAGCCATAGCCATTGCCGCCGGTGCCGGAGCTTATATGGGTCGATTCAGAAAGTTTCGTACGCGTGTTGTTGGCATAATTCCAGCTCGCTTTGCTTCTTCTCGTTTTCCTGGAAAACCACTGGTTAATATCCTTGGAAAACCTATGATCCAGGTAGTTTCTATTTTTCCCGCAAAGTTCTACTCTTTCGCTTTTTCCTGCCCTTTCTGTTCACGTTTCTGTTGATGTTAGTCAACGCTTTGACCTTAACTCTGAAATGTTTACGAGTTCTTTGGTTTCTGTGAAAGACGGGAAATTTCTAGTTGACGCCCAAATTATTGCATCGAGTTTTCAGCTTCTGTATCTAGAGTAACATTTTGTTAGGAAAACGGAACATCGGCTCTGACAATTCCATCTCCGACCACCAAAACAATTGGAAATGTTTCTAATAGGATAGTGTACTTATTGAGCATATAGTTGGTAGAGAAATGTTCTATCAAGGACCTTTAAAGGGTAGAAGTTAAGATTTTCGCACTTGTAACAATAGATCTACAGAATCATATTATATTAAGGGGGCTTGTGCACAGTCTTTGTACTTCGATATGGTCGGATTCATCTTTAGGAGGCGTGTTGATCCACTGCATACAACTACAACGTGCATAATTTTCTGGCATCATGTATTTGGATGCTTGATTCCAAATATGTTCTGATCATGCTTCATTCCGACTTTCAAGTGAGGCCATTCTCTGGCCTATAATTTGTAAACAATGTTAAATACATGGAATCAGATGGTAATGAAATGCTGGTAGATTATATTGACATACTGTTTATGTATAAAAATAAATGCAATTCAATTTCGTAACTATCTTGATGGCATTCATGGGTGCATGATAAAGGACTAACAATTATGTCTTTTGACATATCTGATATGACTACCATATTCTCAACTTCTCTACTCATGCCTTTAGCTACTTATCCACAGAGAACCTGGGAAAGAGCCAAACTAGCGACTTCACTGGATCATATTGGTATGTCAACATGTCTGAGCTCAAATAACTTTTTAAGTTTTGACAAGGATTTAAAATATATTCCTGGGTAACTCAGTCAAGGAATATATCTTTGGAGAAGTTATCCTCATTTCATTTGGCATGCTAGTGTATTTTCATTATATGTTGATATAGATCTGAAATCTTCCAGTGGGGATTTGAGATGATGATTGCAAAAAAACTGTTAGCTGCTATTATTTATTCACATAATCATCTTGCTAAGTTGGTGTAAAGTAATTTTTTTGTCTTTTGGAACATGATTCTTTAAAGTGTTAATATTCTGTTCTTCTGCATTCATGTACTTCGCCTTTTCTTTTCTGTTTTCTCTTTGGTTGGTTAGATTTTTTGGAGGGTGATGTTCCATTTCTTCCACATTTCATTTGCTGAAGAATAGAGCTGCAATCATCTTCTTTGTTGCAATCTTGTCAACATTCTAGCTAAAATCCATATGTCCTGGCATTTTCCTTGCGTGTTTCTATTTGTGAGTTTTTTATCACTGACTGGCTATTGGAAATACAGTGGTAGCAACAGACGATGAAAAGATTGCAGACTGTTGTCGAGGATTTGGTGCTGATGTGATAATGACATCTGAGTCTTGTCAAAATGGTGCATTATTTGGTTCTTGCTTATTTCGTGCCTCTAATGGAATTTTGCCAACACTAACAGTTATCTATATTGTACAGGTACAGAGAGGTGCAATGAAGCACTTCAAAAGTTGAGAAAGAAGTATGATGTTGTAGTTAACATTCAGGGTGATGAGCCTCTCCTTGATCCTGAGATAATTGATGGAATTGTTAAAGCCTTGCAGGTTATGTTTTTATTTTTGGAGCATATAACCATGTGATGTGAGTGGATGTTATAAAAATACTTTAGATCAATTTTTTCCAGCTTTTCTTTATCCAGAGAGGTTTCTTCTGAACTAAATATATTCTTGAAATTTTGATGAAAATTTATTACTTGTTTACTTGATAGGAACCTTGAATAGTTGTTGCAATTAACTCTCTGAATGCAGGCAACTCCAGATGCAGTGTTTAGCACTGCTGTGACATCGTTAAAACCTGAAGATGCATATGACCCCAATCGAGTGAAATGCGTTGTGGATAATCGCGGCTATGCTCTCTATTTTTCAAGGGGACTAATTCCCTATAACAAGTAAGTTTCAAGTATCTGCATATTGGGTTGCCTTTTATCAGTTTGTGTCTTCAGTAATTGCCTCATTTAAAATATTTGGTGCATGATCTCCAACTTGATACAGATTAGGAGAAGTCAATCCGCAGTTTCCATATTTGCTTCATCTTGGAATACAGGTACAGAATTGGCATTTTCTTCTCTCCCATGTTTTTTCTGACTTGACTATGATGGTTACTTAGCTGTTTTGTTGCACATTACCCATTATATTTATCATGCTCAACATGTATGACACCGGTCCGTAATACCCAAACAGAGCTATGATTCAAAATTTCTGAAGATATATACAGAACTTCCACCAACTCCTCTGCAACTGGAAGAGGATCTGGAACAGCTTAAAGTTCTTGAGAATGGTTACAAAATGAAGGTTCATTAACCTTACCTTGCCCTCTTTTTTGTTGGCTGACTTTTTCTAGTTTTAAAAGCACAGTATTCTCAATGTTTAAGTGTCCAAAGAAATATACATCTGGCTAAAGTCTGTTGCCATCAGTTTGTCCTATTGATAATATGTCAACTCTTTGGGAGGCCTGGTTAAACAGGGCTGTTGGTCGAGATTCTTCTCCTGTTCTATCCGGGTTATTCAGATTATTTTCTTTACTGTAAATTCTGGATTGTTTTATTTGGAATTTGAAAAGATCTCACAGATCTTCAACCATTCTAAGAACTGTAAGTGTACCTGTTTATGTTTCCTTTCTTTTTAATTGTGTGAAATATTGTACCTTAATATCCGAAAGATATTGTTAAGAATTTCAATCTGCTGTCTAGAGGTTTAACAAGCACCATTCACGAGATCTCTCTCATGATGTGAATCATGTGGCTGTCTCAAATACTAGATAGTTAATACTCCATTTGGTGCCAGATTTCTCTGGAAAATCCATGGAGATGACACAACTTTTGTCACATGTTAGATTCTCCTCACTTGCAAGTTAGTCAGAATAACGTATGAAGCTGCCCCAAAATTGACTTAAACTAACCAGGTTTTTTCGCTTAAAACATCATTCTTCATTGTTGAACTTATACAATCTGCTAGGCAAAATTAAATTTCTGGAAGGCTTACCGTTATAGATTTAGTTATATTAATTGCTCTACTTATGTTTAGCCCCCTCGACATGTTGCAGGTGATCAAAGTTAACCATGAAGCTCATGGTGTTGATGCCCCGGAAGACGTTGAAAAGATAGAGACCTTGATGCGTGAACGCAACTTGGCTTAGCTCATGATCATTTGCTACCAGATTACCTTACAGTACACAAACGGCGAAAGAAATAGAGATACTTCTCCCTTTATTTAGTAATCTTTTCGAGCTTCATGATCTGTGTCATGTTCTTCTTCATATGGTTGAGCCTTCAGCTAGGAAATTTTTAGGTTTCAATTGTTGGCTTGTCTTCTTGTAGACTCTTAAGTTTTGTGTGTAAATAGGGAAGAATAAACTCGTTCAGTTTACATGTCAGGACGTTTGTCTGTAAAATGATGAAATAGCCTTCTGCCTATTTTATGCCTTTAGGCTTTAGAATATGTGAAACATATTACAAGTTTTGTACCTTCTCTAATATATTACTTGTACTCTTAACATATTTCATCTATGGTGGAAGGGGTTGCCTTGAAATTTATTCGACTTTTCATTCCACATAAATTATTTCTGTATCACATTATCAAAATTGGAACTTTGGAGGCAGAGTCCTGGTGTTTATACGATAGCTTTTCCAAGGCTTCAGGATTTATAATCTAGGCAACAACAACAGCATGATGTATGGTTAACGTGATTGGCCTACACATTCTCGATAAGTATGCGTTTTATTTGACTTTAGAAATTAGAATTGTTTTTTTATGTACATGTAACTTATTTTCCAAATGAATAGTTTTCCAATTTGACTCCTTTTTATTTTCGCTCGAGTTACAACTTAAGCAGATGTTCTCACTCTTAAACATGGAACCGGTGATTTTGTCAATCAATTTCAACTCCTAGTTTTTCCATTTCTTATTATTTAATTGATATTAGGTTATTACAATAAAATATGAATCATTTATATTTACGAACAAGAAGTTTCCTAACTTATAAGCGAAACTGAGATAAACGTTTTCTTTGCATTGGAGGTAAAAACAACATTAAACTTTCAATGAACGCCGTCTAATCTCATAATATATAGGGACTTATCAAAGATCTTACTGTTACTTTTTACTGAAGCCTCTCACACACTTATGTTAACAGCAGAATGTTCAACAATTCTCCACTTCTAAACCAACGCATCACAAAAATATAAAATGAGTTACAAAAGCCATTAGGAGGGACAATACGCAATAAGAAAGCTTATTTGAAGTTTGAGCTCTGGAGAAATCAACACTTGGGAAGATCGGCTGGAGGAGGAAGCAACCTCTGATTGGGAAGGTTTCCATCCAAGACAAGCCATGCCATTTTCAATCCCCAGCTTGTGTGCACTTCCAGATGGCAGTGCATAAACCACACACCTGCCATACCCTCACCTCGTCAATAAACATCAAACACTACTTTTTTAACTTAAAAACCGCATATAAAAATCCAGGTTTCTTAGCTTTTATTATTGTTGGAAATGTATATCCTCAGGTTGTGTAGTTATGACATTGACTTGTTACTTAGAATTGAATTGCTTGCATAGTGTATAATGTGTATATACCAACCTGGGTTGTCGGCCTGGAACCTTATGGCAACCCACCCACCAGAAGGAACACCTACAGTGTTTCTTTCGACCGGATCAACAAGGTTGAATTTTGAAGGATCTTTCTTGGGATTGAAGTTCCCAAAACCTTGGCCGACGACAAAGAAGTTGAATCCATGCAAATGAAGAGGGTGACTTTCTACACCGAGGATGCTGGTATCCTGCATAATGATCTCCACACTAGTGTTAAAAGGAAGAACCACTAACTTTGTTCCCCTGCTAACCATTGTATTGTTTGGTGGGTTGCCGGTGTAATTGAATGGAGATAATGGAGTTATTGGAAAATATGGAGCATAAACACCCTGTGATTGACCGGAAAAATGAGCTTGGAGAAGGGCTGTGGTTGGCATTACAAAAGATACATTATTGACAGAAGCTGCAAACATTGTTCCGTTTGGTCCCTGGCAGGTTTTATTTTTGGAACAGGGGTTTGTTCCAAGGCCTACTGTGAAGAAAAATTGCCTGCCAACGTTTTGAGGCACATTTGCGGGGAACTGTGCATCCGCCAAGCTGCGGAGTCTGCCAGTAAATTTTGTGGCAAATTGAGTGTCATTTAGAGCTGGTAAATTTGGTTTAAACAGTGGAAGTTGTTTGGTAGAGAACCCTGATTGACGGGTTTTGGGTGATGTTTCATATTCCATGATACCAGCAACAGTAGAATTGTCAAAAGTTCCTTGGCCGGTTACATAAGGTCTAGCAGTCATGAAAAATGTGGCGTTTGGGTGCTGAGGTTTGGTCTTGAGTAGAACATTTGTGGTCTGTCCTGGAGTAATGAGAATTGTCTCTGTATCAAAAGGCTTTACATAAACAGCATCAGCTTCAACAACGGTTAGTGTGTGCTTTGCTATGCTAAAGAAGAGCTCATCATTCAGTGCTGCGTTGATGATTCGAAGAAGGTAATTCTTGCCAGGCTTTACCTTCAGCTTGAAAGTATCTGCAAGTGAAAGAAAATGGAGAAAAAAAAAGCTTCAATTGCGAAGGGAAACGAGATGGTTTACACAGCCGTAGCTGGTTACTACAATCGAGTTTTCTACCTTTGGCTGAGCAGTTATAAAGTGGCCCTGGAAGTCCATTAATGGTATAGGCGTCAGAAACATTTGGTCCTCCTCCGGTTTGAAGTGCCTGACTAATTACTGCCTCAGGGTCGGCATTGAACCACTCCCCTGCAATTTAAACGTTGCTATTACGTCACCATTTTGGGCTACTACAGGGAAAAATGTATATTCAAGCCTATTTGAAATTAGTCGATTACCAAAAACGATTGGCACTTCCTTGTGAGGTTTTGCGAATGGATATGGTACGCCGTGTTTGGGAAGAATGACCAGAGGACCGTAGACAGATGATCTTAGCCATGAAGCATGAGCATGCCACCAAAGGGTACCCCTTTGTCCCACAACGGTATAGTTATACACAAAACTTTGTCCAGTTTGTATAGGACACTGAGTTATGTATGCTGGTCCGTCGGACCACCCAGTTTGAAGCTGTCTAATTCCATGCCTGTCTCATTCATTGAAACGATATGAAAATTGCGAGTTAGCTACAGGATACAATTGCAGTAAATATGGCGAACGGTAATGTTCCTTACCAATGAATGGTTATATTGTTTTGAATGTGGTTAACCACTCTAATAACAAGTCTGTCACCTTCCCTAGCTACAATGCGAGGCCCTGGAAACTGTCCATTGACGGTTACCATGCTCTTAGTGTGGCAAAGGCGTGAGACATTGCGCAACGAAATCTGAAAATTTTCAGTGACTTATGAGCACATGAAAAAAAATAGAGAAATGACAAATATCTAAAGTGAAACCCTACACTCATCTAGCTAATATAGCACATACGTCTAACTTATAATGCCTGGTGATGGCAAATGAAGACTGGGGAAGAAAAAACAAGGTGGCAAATAAGAAGACGGAAAGTGCAGCAAATGCTGGTGATGTTCCCATCCTGTCTTATTGTAACTTATCTGATCACAGGAAAGGCTAGGATTGTAACGAGTCCTTGACCCTAAGAAGTTGCTAGCTTTGAGTGCTACTGTGCTCAATATAGCTTATAGACTAGCAAGCATATATATAGATACGAGAGACAGGGTGTTGGGTTGATTAGGTGACTGTATAGTTTTATTATACTTGGTCTGTAACAAGGCTAGAGTGCAGTTTCCGTCACCTTTCTGTTCAAGTCAAACATCCCCGTCTCTCATTAAAATAAGAATCCTACGTCTTATGTTCCATGAATAGAATTATAATACGTTTCTGTTTATTGTTATTTTGCATGCTAGCTGATACATTACCAACCTAAAGCTTTCACAGTCCCGGTAATTACTTGCATACTAAATTTTTAAGCTTCAGAGTTTTAAGATATTAACCGAATGTAGTTGATCTGTAATAATTAATCAAATCTCAGATAGACACAAAGATTTAAGATGCGGGATTACTCCTAATATCAGTAAGAAAATGAATTCTAGTTCTCCTAAGCTGTATTGCTTGTTGACAAAGCAAAGAAACCGCAGCTGTCGTTTTGGAGTCAAATGTGTGCTACAGTTCGCTTTCCCTTTTTTTGTTATCACATCAAATATAGATCATACATGAACAGTAAGGAAACCCCTTTTGAAGCAATTTTATCCCAAGCAAAACGTACTGACTACCAGAATTACATGCGTAGAAGAGGAATTTATATATATTAATTCAGTGGTCGAGGTGTCGTTTGTCATAAAATATCATAAGTCGACGTTAGAGGAAATGGACATCGTAATACTGGAGTTGCAGCAAATATGACTTCATTTTGCGGATCTCTTTCTGATATGGGTATATGTATGACCCCCATATCCCAAGATTATTAGGGCTTCGTGTGTGTATTTCACAAACTTGGAACACAAGTGTAATACTTTATTAGTGAAAAATTAAAGTGCTCATAATTAAAATTATTTGTTGATATTAAAAAATGTAAATTCTGTCAAATGTAGGAGTCTTAGAATCAAGTGAGAAATAAAAAATTGACTAATGTTATGTGACAAAAATATAATTGAAATTAAAGTCCTCTTTACAATAATCTAAAGTCCGCTGCTAGAATTGGGTTGGAGCACCATGTTCTTATTAGGGTGTTTCAATTTTGTGCCACTTAATTTAGTTCACATATTTGTGTGGATCTTATATAAACGTGTAGATGAGATTTAACGGAAGACGATAGGAATTAATTAACTGGAACAGAAGATTTGATTCTCTGAAATTGTCATGCGGTGACTAATTACTTCTATATCATGTGTACTTTTTGTCCTTATTCAAATCATGACAAGCATTGAACTATTTACTAGAGATGCATACAATACTTAGAGATTTTCATCCTCTCATCACCGTAGTCAGGCTCATACTATACTATATGATAACTTGAAATTGGTAGACAATGATAGAAATTAGCTTACAACTTTGCATATTAGCAGTTTTCTAAGTAAGTCCAAATCTTTTTATTTTTCATGTCCGGTGAATTTGCTTTCTAAATCTTTTTTATTCATCTCAAGTCATTTATTTCAAAAGAATTTAGCTAATTTTGCCTTCAGTTCTTTAATATAATCTTTTTTTAGACTTGTAACTAACACATCGTCTATATACAATATCAAGATATTAAAATCATTTTTACCAAACTTTTTAAAATATCTATAAAGGTTTGCATTAAATATGTTGTATACAAGGCTAATGATGAAGGAATTAAAATTTTTATACCAACATCTCAACACATATTTAAACCATATATAGATTTGTTTGACTTACAAATTAAGTTCGTTTTTGTCTCCTCAAAACCTTCTGACTAGAGTATATAAATTTCTTCTTTAAGATCTCTACGAAGAAAAGTATTTTTCACATCCAATTGTTCTAGATGTAAGTCAAGCATAATACAAATTAACAAGACTACTATGACTGTACTAATTTGAACTATAAAAGCAAATATTTTATGGAATTCAATTCCTTCTTTTTAAGCGTATCCTTTCACTACCAATCTTGCACTATGTCGCTCCATTTGATTATTACCATTCTACTTGATTTTGAAAACTTATTAATTGACAATTGACCTCTTTTCTTATAATAATGATATAAGTTCTCAAGTTTTATTTTTATTCGACTTTCTTTCTACGTTATTACTATTCATTGAGAGGCATTTGAACTTTTAAGTGCTTCTCAAAGAGTTAATGACTCTCTGTCTTCTATTAAAAGTAGTATGTTATTTTACACTCTAATCTTTATTATTGTTAATGAATATATAAAACTAATTAAGTTGGCTTCACACAAAAGCTTAAGTTATTGCGGTAAAATGATCATTTAACATGATATTAGAGCCTTTGTGACCAAGTGGTCATGAGTTCAAATCCTACCACCCACCTATTATTCAGCACAAGATAGAGCGAGCCTCTGCAAGTTTCAAGCCCAAAGAGCTTTCACTTGAGGGGGTGTATTAGTAAATATATAAAACCAATTAAGTTGGCCTCACACAAAAGCTTAAACAATTGTGGTGAAACGATAACTTAACAATTACATAATCTAAAAATCAATTTAGTGGTCTTTTGTACAATCAAATCAATAAACTTCTAAAGCTTCAGACTCAACTAGTTATCCAATATATTACTCTAGTGTTGGTTTAAAAGAAGTTTAAAATTTCTTTTCCACTTATAAAGTAGTCTTTAAACTTCTTTTTGAAATATTGTTATCTTTTTCTTCCTTTTGTTATTCTTCTACAAATGTGACATCTCTTCTAAAATGACCTTACAAATAGTAGGATCTCATAAGTAATACCTTTTCACTCTATCAACATATCCTAGTTATACTAGTTTTTGGATTTTCATACACAAGACTTTAAAATATATGGAGCTTGGAATAATCCACTAGTTTTTCAGTTCATATCTCCACAAGTATCATCAACTTTATTGAAACTGATGAAACCTGATTTAATATATAATAGGAGAAATTGACTACTTCTACTTGGAAAGCCTTATTTGGGCATCTAGCTCTCAACATTGCTCTTCTTCTTTAATATAATGTTCTATTTATTTGCTTTGCTATTCTATCGAGGAGTGTATACAATAATAAATTGTCTCTTGACGCCTTTTTGCTTACAAAATACATCAAATTAAATATTAATATATTCTCCTCCATTATCCTTCTTTAAGAACTTAATTTTTTGCTAGAATCAAATCAATGTGTGTTTTGAAAACTGAAAACACTTATACTTTTTTCTTGATAAGATTAACCCAACATTCCCTAAAATAATTATCAATGAAAGAGACAAAGTACTTTACTCCTCCTAAAGATGGAAATGTTCCACATATCAGAATGAACAACATTGCTTCTTGAGTATAATGTGTTAAATTTCACACTATATTAGTTACTCATAACATAATTATCACAAAAGTTTAGCGATATTTCTGTGAGTCTATAAAATAACTTTCCTTAGAAAGGACCTTTGTTTCTTGTTTACATATATGTCCTAGAATTTGATGTCATAATATTGAGGATCTTTCAATTAGATTGCTTGAAGTATTAAATAATTAAATATTGTTACATTTACCAATGGCTTTTTCTTTAACTTACAAGTTTGCATATATCTTTTCTCTCTTTAAAGGTACAAGTGTGCCTCGAATTATTTTTAAAATATTGTTGATAATTTCTATTTTGTACCCACGATCATCTAGTTATCTAAAGACAATAGAATAGATACCTCTTTAAGGCCCTTCATGTGTTATAACTCTCGAATAGTACAACTTGTGACATCGTAAATCTTCAGTTGGGTGGTTCCAATATCAACATTTAGAGGATAATCATCATATCTGTACACAAATCTTCTTGAGATATGTTCATGATAATGGAATCATTCTCTTCTGTAAGTCATACGAAAAGTAACTGTTAAGTCAAAGAAACACATATTAAGTAGTAACTTCTTACTTTCAATTATTATTGTTTCTTCATAACAAATATTATTAACATCAATCGAATTAAATATAAATTTTTGTTAAGGATTGGAATTTTTCTTATTTAAATTTCAGCAATCTTTTCTAGAAAATGACCTTTTCTTATTACAGTTATAGCATTTTTAATTATTTTTTCTTCTTGATTTTAATCTAATATAATTTAAGTTCCCACTTAAACAACATTTTGTTGATCTTCCTCTTTTTCTCATCAAGGCTTGAACTTATTGTGATCATTATTGAAGACTAGGTAGTCTATAAGAATATTATTGGTTAAGTTGATGATAAGTTGATCATACGAAGTGGAAGTTCAACATGTTCATATGGCTTTATTATATAACCTAAAAATCTGAGCTGAAAGAATAAAATAATCAAATTGTTAATCTACTTGGTTGCCAAAGTGGATTCTAATATTCGAAGAGTATAAAGTTTCCTCTTAAGAAAAAATTTATTGTAGAGTGACTTAACCTTGTATACCTTTATGAGATAATGTCATATCTCTTTTACTATTTTTCTTTCTCCTCATCTCTTGATAAAAAAAAAATAACTCTCACTATTTTACGAAAATAATAATTATATACATAAATAGTATATAATACTTTCAAAGAATGAACAATATCTTACTCATTTTCTAATGTAGAGGATCTACCTATAATAACAACTATGGAGCATAGGGTAAGTAGATATATACACCCTAATTAGATTCTAATACGACTTATTGGAATGATTAGGTGGATAACGTAAGAACATAAGTTAATTAAAATTGAAAGAATATAACATATAAAATATTATTTAAGAGTAAAAAGGTGATTTACAATACAAGGATTCTCTAACTATATATTACTGTTATTAGTTTATAATTTGGAACCTATAAGATTGATATCCTCACAAGCACTACTATTGAATATTTGAATTTATTTCTTGATATATGAAACAAGAAGACGGATATGTATTTATAGATGAATCAAACTAATTATAATATTTATTATAATTATCACATATTTAAATATTTTCTTTTATACAATAAACTATTTAACTTTAGGTAGATATTTTATTAATAATATTTTTATTTTCTAATGTGTATAATATATAGATATTGTGAAAAATATCTATACTCTTCTTTTTTTTTAACATAAAGGGAAAGACGAGACAGTTACAAAATGGTTCGAGAAAAACAGGTTCCCGACTGATCCTCAGCGAGGAGAAAATGACACCCTATGGGCGGAGCTTTGAAATAAGTGACTCCCAGATCAAAATGGGTGGCGTAGTGCGCTAGTCAGTCGGCACAGCGGTTGCCCTCGCGATAAGTGTGACGATGGTTAACAGTCCAGTTACGGGAGAGCAGCTCGTTGATGCCCTAAACGATGGGGTTGAGTGCCTGGGCTCTATCAGCAGCGCAAGAAATCACGTGGAGCGTCGTGGGAATCCACTTCCAAAACAAGTCTGTGGTATTCGAGTGTCCAGGCTATAGAGAGCCCAGTAAAAATTCCCCAAAGTTTCGCCGAGATTGGGGTACACCAGCTGAGATTGTGGGTGAACCCGCTGAGCCAAGTGCCTGTGCAGTCCCGTAGAAGCCCGCCAGCTGTGGCTGAGAGTGTCGAGCAGTTGCTAGTGCCATCAGTATTTAGATTTACCCAGCCTGTGGAAGGTGGTCGCCAGTCGATGTTACGCTGTTGGCGAAGTCGGGGGTCGCATGCCGCGGGAAACTGCCAAGCGGCTGCCTGGCGAGAAGACCTGGATAAGACAAAATACAAGAAATGGGTGAGGAAGGCCAATTAAAGGTAGCCTCAAATAAATTCCGATTGCGCCAAGTCCAAAGGAGCAAACACGTGATGCCAAAGAGAATCGCCCAGTCGTGGCCATGGACCCTACCATGGTGCTGCAGGTTGGTCAGGATCCACTCTCGCGCGGACATTGTGGAGAAGCTGTGGGGAAGAAGATGGGAAGGAAAAGTGGACCACACGTGTTGGGCTTGACGACAGTCCCGCAGGACGTGAAGGGAGGATTCAGCAACGTGGCAATGGTGACAAAAGTCATCGAAGGATATATGTCGGAAGACGAGATTTTGCTTAGTGAGGAGGCGATCATGAGCCAGGAGCCAAAGGAAAGAATGTATAAGTTGGGGACCGGGCCAATGCCAAATGGCCTTCCAAATCACCTGGGGCTGGTCAACGTTGTGGTCAAGCAGTAAGGAGTATGCGGACACGACCGTGAATTCTCCCATGGCGGAATAGCGCCATATCAGTTTTTCTGGACCCAAGTGTGGTTTGGGGGGAAACGTACCAGCTATAATCCTGCAGATCGAGGAAGGGAGGTACTGGTGAATAACGACCCAGTTCCAATGTCCATCATCATCGACCATGTGTTGGATAGTGGTAGTGAGGATGGCCTCCGGAATGGGGGAAGTAGAATGGTAGGACAGAGGGCCTAGGCGTGGAATCCAAGGATCAACCCAGAAGCGTATTCGAGAGCCATCCCCGACTGCCCATTGAAGGCCCTGAAGAACTAGGTGCTAGGTAGCCTTGATACTGTTCCATATCATCGACCCGCCGTTTTCGGCCAGTTCAGTGGGAGGATTGTTGGCGTCAAATTTGTATTTAGCGGAGAGAACACGCACCCACAGAGCATGAGGCTTAGTGAGCAAGGCCCATCCTAGTTTTGCTAAGAAAGCATCATTGGTGGCGTGAATTTTCCGGATGCCAAGTCCTCCCGACTCCTTAGGTTGACAAACATCCTACCATTTGACGAGATGGACTCTTTTGGTGCCATTGGAGTTCCCTCATAGAAAATGACGCATCAGTTTTTCTAGTTCATCACAAAGATTGCAGGGGAGACGGACCGTTTGTATAGTATAAATAGGAAGCGCTGCAATAACGGTTTGTGTTAGGATGATGTGACTGGCCAGGGCCAAAAGGTTAGCCGACCACCCAGAGAGTTGTCGTTGCACAACGTCGAGAATGTGTTGGTAGGTGCGTTTGTGAGCACATTCATGCAACAGGGGCACCCTAAGGTAGCAACCGAGGTCGGTAGTTGGTTGCACGTGTAGAGCGTGACTGAGAGTGGTGGTAATTGAAGGCGGCACATTTTTAGAGAAATAACATCGGGATTTAGCTAAAATGACGCGTTGACCAGACACGTCACAAAATTGTTGGAGGGTGTCTCGAATGACAATGACTTGATCATGCGAGGCTTCGGCGAAGAGAATGAGGTCATCCGCAAAGAATAGGTGCGTAAGAGGGGGCCCTAAATGACTGAGTGTGATCGGCCTCCAGCGACCTTGAGTAACTGCATGATTAATGGAGTGTCCCAGACGTTCCATACAGAGAACGAAAAGGTAAGGCGAGAGCGGGTTGCCCTGGCGTAGACCGCGAGATGGGTGAAAGACGGCGCTAAGAGCTCCATGCCAGGTCACTTGCATGGAAACAATAGAGATGCAATGTCTGATAAGGTCAATCAGCGAAGCTGGGAAGCCTATAACAGTGAGAGTATCTTGAATGAATGCCCATGATAATCTATCATAGGCCTTCTTCAGATCCGCCTTGATAGCTATAAGTCCTTTGGGGCCCGATTTGCGTTTCATGGTGTGAATGACTTCCTGAGTGATGATGATGTTATCAGTGATCAATCTCCCAGGGACGAAACTACTTTGGTTTGAAGCAACCAGATTGTCAAGGTAAGGTTTGATCCTGTTCACAATGATCTTAGAGAGAGCCTTATAAAGGACAAAGCAAAGAGCGATAGGTCAGAAGTGTGTAATGGACGTCGGGGACGAAATCTTTGGGATAAGAACCATGATTGTAACACCCCACTCCCACGTGACCCGAACCCGACATCGACGGTGATGTCCGAGTCCGTGTCCCGCGAGGGTGGCGTGCTAAAACACTCATTCATTAATCGGTACATTTTTTTTAAACCACAAACATATATGCGGAAAACGATACTCACATTGGGCCCACATTCTTTCATAAACAATTTCAATATACACAATTTTCAATAGCCACTTGGGCC
>JANITX010000212.1:81576506-81591374 GCA_027564395.1 Erythroxylum ulei | reverse complement strand
ATATAATAAAATTTAATAAATAATTAATAATAATATTTTTATATATTTAATAATAAATTGTATATAATTAATAATAAAATAATAAACATTTTATTATTTTAAAATAGAAAATATTAAAAAAATTTATTTGTCACGATTGTAACTTAAACCGTGACTTTTTAATTGAACATGATTTCTGTTTTAAAATCATAGCGTTAAACCTCCTGCAACAACTATAGTTGTGGATACCGTACCATACCGAACGATACCGGCCAGTACCGGTATCGGTGGCCTTGGTATTGACCTCAAATACCGGTAGGTACCTGTTGTTTTCGGTCGGTACTGCCCGATACTGACAATAGCGAAAAATACCGACCGGTATCGTTAAATTCTGAAAAAGAGAGGACCATTTTGCAATTTTTAAAACCTAACCCTAAAAACCCCCCGACTCTGCCTCTCTGCCTATCTCTCTCTCTCTCACCTCTCATAGTCTCACTCACTCTCGCCGTCATGGTCTCGTCGTAGTGGTCTTGCCGTCCCCGATCTGTGTCTCATACTCTCTCCTCCTTCCCTCATCCTCCTCAGACCTCGGCTCCTCCTCCTTTGGCGTCGGTTGAAGACGCCACTGTCTTCGTCTTCAACCTTCCTCCATACCTGGAGACGCCACCGCCCGCTACATCGGACCACGTCGTCACCGTCGCAGCTCAGGCACACCGCACCACCACACCATCCATCACCAACCCTTCACCAACCAGAACTAACAACCCGAAGACCTGATCGATTGATCCTTGTAATTTTTTTTTAGGTATGTGTTTTTCTGTTTTCGAAATTTTCCTACTTCATTGAATTTTTTATTGTGTTGGATGATGGATTTGTGAATTGAATTGTTGAATGCCGATGGTATTAGAGTTGCTTGTATCTGAATTGGTTGGATTGGTTGGATTTTGGATTCTGGTGTTGAAGTTGAAATGTTGAATGCTGACGGTGTTGAAGCCTTAAAGGGGTTTTGTCATGATATTGGAGTTGGGTGTATAAGAATATGTTGGATTTTGGATTCTGGTATTGAATGTTGAAATTGAAATGTTGAATGCTGACGATGTTTTTTTGCAGTTTGTATTTGTGATCTGAAAATTGGATATGGAATTGGAAATGGAATGATATAGTTAACTGTGAAAATTGGAAATGAAATTATATCAGTTGTTGTTCTGTTTGGATTATCTTGTTAGAAGTTAAATGCAACTGATATATGCTAAACTACGGAAAACCTATCTTTAACGTCTTTGGACAAATTTAAATGAATGTGTATTTAGAAAAGTTAATTGGTTGACCTATCTCATTTTGACTTTAATAGTGTACTTTTTAAATTCTAAAAATTAATAAAATATAATGCATATTAACTAAAATTCACAATTTTAATAAAAATTTACAGGGTTGATGTAAACAGTAAACTAGTAAAGTATACAATACAAATGTATAATATACCAATGGACTATTTTGTAAATTTTAAAAATTTTAAAGACTATTTCATAAATTTAAAAAATTACCCGAAACGACATTTGGTACTGACCGGTACCGGTACAATACCGTACCAGAACTTAATCCGGTATTGAGTCCGATACGATATTCATAACATTGGTAACAATCATTTTAATATCAGGGGTATAATAGTCATTTATTATACATTATATTCTATTCCATCCATCTTCCAAACAACATTTCACTATATTGCATTATAAACCCTCTCATCCCTCCCAAACAACTTTTCACTATATTATATTCCATTCTATTATAAATTGTTCCGTTCTGTTCCATTCTATTCCATTAATTAACATCCAACCAAAACAAGTCCTAAGTGAATCCATATAAAACTAGTATATTATATCTCAACTCAAAATTTCAAAATAATGTGATATAATTCATTTTCTATATAACTCGCTTTATTCTTATATTTGTTTTCAACCTAAAATTACTCCCCTTATAAATTTCAAACACTCTGTAAGATGGAGAGTAGCTCATTCACCAACTTTATAAAATTGCATGTGACTATTACAGTTGAAACACTCTTATACGGAACCTGTAACCACCCACATACATGGCAACTAAATTCCTATACAAATAGTCACGACATACATTTCTATTCATTTAAAGGGACTTTCATCTCACGTTTTTCTATTAAATGCTATACATATACATATTACAAAATTTCATATCATTTAACATTATCATTGAAAAGTAAAATTACATCTTTATATTTACATGTTAATCCAAAAGGAAAACATAAATTTTCCTTTATTACATATACAGTTATTCTTTAATCAAAAGACATATTCAAAGGTACTTTTACTCCTAACTATTGGCCTTGGTCCTTGTAGATATTTCCTGTACCTCACTTCTATGACCTAAACCTATACAGATTAACATTCGTGCTAAACTTGAAAGTTTAATGGAGAAAGCACTTATTTTTTATGAACACTCACAGTAGTCATCCGTCAAGCACACATATTTAGAAATATCATAACTCACATATCATAAATTCACATTCATGAACCAAACATTGATATTCAACACTTATGTAAATAATGACAACATACTTAAGTAAAATACATATTGCAAATATGCTTCAACATATTATCCATATACTTAATTTATAAGCCAAATATTGATATTCAACACTCATTGATACAAATTATCAATACAAATGCAAATGCTCATCAATACTAATTATTTATGTTGTTATGTTGTATTTCTTATTTATAACCATTTACTTTACTTTCTGTGTTAGGCTTACACAATTATGCGGGTGTGGATAATGGGAGTTGTAGATATCTGAAGATATCAAAACTGTGGATACCAACTGTGGATATTCGAAGGCATCAAACTGTGGAAACATTATAGTCTTGAAATGATGATACTATTGGTGTCAAACTGTAGCAGCTGCACTTTAACCCATAGACATGCCTTTCTATCCACCACTAAGACAATAACACAGGCACTATAACATTTATTTTAATCATTTGCTAATTTCATAATTCATATATTGACAAGTCATATGATTTACATTTCAAGTCATAAAATCTGTATATGTGTTCATACATGCAAGTCATAACTTACCACCATTAGAAAGGTATCAAAATCACACTTGTATAATCATACTATACACATATGAACAATAAATATGCATATAAATCATTTACGTACATGTAAGTTTTCTCTAGAATGCATTATGTTTAATCTTAAATTCGAATGCTTAATCACCCAATTCACATATGTTAAGTCCTATTTCATTTATTTGTAGGTATTTGAAAAGTTTCATACACATTCAAATAGGTTCGAATAAGATTCAATAAAAATCAGGAAAAAAAAAACTCAAAATAGCGCAATTTGAGCTAAGCTTACGATGGTCTAAAAATAGGCAAACAATCAGTCCAAAAGCAAATTATATGACGGACTCCAGTTGTTTCTTAATATGCATATAGAAAACATTCGAATTAGGTTTTGAGGCCTTCCATACATTTATTCTCCTATGTCTCTAGTTTCCACATAACCATAATCAGACCATGTGAACTTCCCAATCATGAGATATATACCAAATATCGTAAGCTGCTCCAAAACAGGGGCAACATTAGATCATCATTTTCGATCCCAATTTCCAATGTCATAAAGTCATAATTAAATCAGAGTCTCTTCTAGAGATTTCTAGTTCTATGTCTTAGGTTTCATATGCAAGTAAAATCACCCAATTTAAAAGTTTATAGGCTAAGTTATGATTCAAATAATGTGACTATTTCAAGCAAACCTAAGATAGAATTCTACTACACAATACTCTCTTGTCATATACAACCATTTCTATGCAAAGTAACACCAAAATAACACCAATAATCATCCTAGCAACCATCCCATATATGCAAATGAATCTTTACATCCATTCAAACTAGGATGAATTCTAACAAAAATTTAAAATATGAACGAAACAATTAAATTATGTAAACAAACAACTTACAAGATTTAATGATATTATATCACTTATATATATATATATTCTATGGATATAGGTAAGAAGAATTTCAAATAAATTATAAATTAAATATGAAAAACAAATACTTGAATCAAATATATAATATATTTTATAATTTTTGTTGAACTTGTAATCTAAAGTGTTCATGCCTTAATTTGAATAGGGATTTTTATTTTATTTCAAATATATAAAATTAGACTTGAATTCATTTTTTTTAATTTTTGTTCTGGAGCAAACAATATTAGTAAATGAAATTAGATATAGGAATTTACAAAATGTTATGAAAGTCATATCAAAATACTTTTTAAAAACTAATTTTTATGTATAAAAATTATGTTAATTTTAGTTAATTGAGTTATTGAATAAAAGTTTTTATGTATAAAAATTATGTTAATTTTAGTTAATTGAGTTATTAAATAAAAGGT
Source organism: Erythroxylum ulei (assembly GCA_027564395.1). NCBI lineage: Eukaryota > Viridiplantae > Streptophyta > Magnoliopsida > Malpighiales > Erythroxylaceae > Erythroxylum > Erythroxylum ulei. Next base: position 81,586,955 of record JANITX010000212.1, on the reverse strand, counting down.
TTAAAATAATTTAATTAATATAAATTAGAAAACTATTATATGGTATTAACAAAGTTTCATATTGTACTATTATCAAAATCGGTATAAATTATATTTGCATTTTTGTTTAAAAATTACTCTCTATGTTAAATGCTAATTGAGTGCTTTCATTCTTCAAACACATTCTCATATTTGCATTTAATTCATTTTAAACAATTTTAATTTATTTTTAGCATTTATCTATTTTAAATATATAATGTTGACTCACAGATCTAATTTTAAGTTATTAATAAATTAACAGAATAAAACAATAGCATTATCATGAGTGCTCACTTTTTTTTAATTTTCTATTTATATTAAAATTTTATTTAATTTATTCCTATATTTATGAAATGAGGAATAATTTTTATAAAGATTTCATCATTAAACAAATAATAATTATTTAATATAATATAGTATACTATAATATAGAGAACTTTATATTTTTGAAGATATAAATTTTATAATAAACAACTAAATTCAATTAAATAAAATTAATTTTTATAAATTTAAAAAATTCAATTTAATCGATATGATTAATAATGTTGGTTTTGCAACCTCACTTCGGCATCACATACAAATGGATGTGTTATTATTTTATTACTTTTAAAGAAAAAATGAGTTAATGATTGACCCGCAGTGGGGATGAAATTTCAAAGTTGCTGAAATGTGCAATAACACATGTACGGTCGATTGAGATTCTACAAATAAAGTTCTGTGGAAAATATATATAACAGTAAAAATATAGAGACAAAAATCAAGAGGACCACAGCCACCGGCAATCATTATCCTCATCTATTATCGCTTGCCCTCACTAAACTCCAAACGAACACTCCCCAATTACATCACTCCTCTCTATCGCATCTCTTTCTGTTCAATTCCCATGGCTACAGTACTCGATTCCATCACTCGCTCCTCCGTTTTGCCTTCGCCGCCGGTCCCGCCGATCTCCGCCTCTTCATCTCCAGTCATCCGTAGATCTCTCCGCTTGCCGCAGTCCGGAGGCCTTAAGCTTCGCTTCCTTTCATCCTCATCCTCCTCCTCTCGCTCGGTGGCTACCATTTCTTCTCGTCCTGGACGCATCGTCTGCGAGGCTCAAGAAACCGCTACACAAGGTGATTCAGGATTTTTTTATGGGTTTATGTAATTTGTTTCTATCATCTTTTTTAAAAATAAGTGACTTTAGCCTAATCTTTCATCCTATTTAATTTGGTGAATTTTTTTCTTGGAGCAGTGCCTGCTGTTACTGATGCAACATGGGATTCGCTCGTTCTTCAATGTGATAGCCCTGTTCTTGTTGAATTCTGGGCTCCGTGGTGTGGTCCTTGCCGTATGATTCACCCCATAATCGATGAACTTGCAAAGCAATATGCTGGTAAGCTTAAATTCTACAAAGTCAATACTGATGAGAGCCCTTCTGTTGCATCTCAATATGGAATCAGAAGCATCCCCACTGTAATGATTTTCAAGAATGGTGAGAAGAAGGATGCAATTATTGGTGCTGTTCCGAAAACTACTTTGACTAGCAGCATAGAGAAGTTCTTGTAATTTGCTTAACTTAAACTACATCAAGGATCCATTTTTAGTTTTCCATGTCCCGACTTTCAGATGCTTAAATCCCGGAATGAACTTTAGCCTGTCATGTATAGTTATAATGATGCACATGTATCTGCTGATGTTAGTTTTTATCTATATGAATTTCTTCTATTAGTTTGCTCATCAATCATTTATATGATGATTTATTGGCAAATCATTTTCAATCTATGAGAGTCAGAGATGTCTTGGTTGATGAAAGGAAATGAGGGCCCAAGGTTTTAAGTAGCGGATTCTGGGTGACATTGAAGTTCTATGTTATCGGGGTACTTGTAGTTGATGAGGGAACTATTTTGGATATAGAGGACTGCAGGAAGGACATATAGCAGTCTCAGACCTGACTGTAATTTAAAACCTTTTGAGAGCCTATCAATCAAGTATGTATGAATATGACTACAATAAGTTATTGAATAATAGGTTATGATAGTTCTTAAATTGTTTTACAAAGGTTTAAAAGAGACTCCTGCTTGTGGACATTGACCTTAAAGAAGTAAAATTTTGTCTTAAACAAGAGAGTGTTTACTCAAACATTCAATAGACATACCTCTACTACTTATGTGATAATGCTAGTTTAGTTTTGGGAATTAATTTTCTTTGCACTTTCAACAGAAATAGCTTTGTAGTTGTGATTTCGAGCCCTAGTATGCTATTTGATACTCCTTCTGGAATAATCTTCCTTGTGAGTAATCCATACTTGTGTTCTCTTTCTTTCTTCCTTCAAAACAGCTGAAGAAGAAATTCACTTTTCAAGTACATGTTTTTCCTGTTTTGGTTGACTCCTGTAAGCAATTTGTCTTTGATTATCATATGTGATGGGATGGTGACAACGGTCTCACCTTTCAAAAGGTTATGGTTGTGATCTGAGGCCGTGCTTCCAGGTAAGCTGATATGACAAAGTTGAGTTTGCTTTATATTGATGGTTACTGTGAATTGTTACAGAATATAGATGTACGTAACCAACGAATTAGACGACTGTTTGGGAGGTCAACTGGTTGTGAATGGCAATTTCTCTTTCTTGAGCAGTAGTTTTGCTCAGTTGTATCATTTGAATCTAATGGTGATACAGACGAGTCGGACAGCTCTTGTGTTACTTTTTGTACTGCTAATTTGGTGCTCGTTTACTTGGGATGGGCTTGGCATGTCATTGAGCTTAAACAGAATACTACTTACCTATATTTGCTTTGGCCGACCAGTATGTTTCATTAAATTGTTCAGAGACAATTCCATTCTTGGTTTCAGGCTGCAAAGAATGCCTGACTTTTGCCAATGTCACAAAAATGATAACTTGCGAGTTTGTTGATCAATGGTCCTTTCAAATGATCTCATGGTTGCCCTTTTTGGCCTACAAGATCATTCTTTGACTCAATTTTCAATAAATCTGCCTATGATATGTGAAGACAGATTTTTCTTAACTGTGAGGTTACCATTTAAGAGTACGGATGCCATAGTATAATTATTGTTTTTACGTTGTAAATTTACGTGAGAATTGGAACAAGTTCTTTTTGAATTGGTACAGGGCTTTGAGAGAATGATATACTGAAGCCTGAAAGGTTTAGGCACTATAACAATTGGTTCACTACAAAGAAAACCTACCCTTTTTGTTTTCTTAATAATAAAATGTTTGGGGTCTCTTTTCTCGCATTTTGACTATTTTATTTTTAACTTTTTTAAATTTCCGAAAACAATTTAAGTTGATTAAAAAGAGAGGCTCATTATAATTGTAGAAAATCAAAGAGTATTTATTTTCTGTTTTCCTGTCATAACTAGGTTTAAGCTCATAATCCTAAAGTGTAGATCAAATCAATTCAACTACTAGATAATGCCAATCTCTTTGTTTTTCAACATTGACATTAAAGCACAGATGAGAATCGAACAAACGTTAGGATTGAACTGAGTTTGTGCATGTTCATGACTTGATTTACTCTGTAGTGCACCTTGAACATGGACCAATTGAAAGTTGTGGGCTTTTGATTGAAATTCTTATTGGATGGACCTTCAGTTCCTTTTCGTGACTCGCAGGCCATGCAAGCTTTGATATGCCTTTTGGACTTGGAAGTAATGTGAATCCAGTGAATACAAGACCGTAGTTCGGGGATAAACATCTCTGTCGTTATGGTCTCGTATCTTTCCTTCAACTAAAGCACAAGTAAAAGTGACCTTATTTTGTAGTCTAATCTAAGAGACCGGACAGGGGAAAGAAAAGTACAATGATGCATGTATGTAATCGGAAAGGTTTCTACTTTCTTGTGATATTCCCTTGCAGAAATATGAATGGTTGCTGCAACTCGATATCATAGTGGCCAACAGGTCAAGTAATGAGTTAAGTTACTTGACAATTGGTTAACAATTTCATCATTCCAGCTTGTACGAATCTCTCCTAGAAAATGAATCACCTTACGAAAGGGGTTTGGATCAATTTGTATTTTATTTATATAAGTTGGCAGAGTTTAATTTAAGGAGTAAAATATTTTTAAAATTTTAAGAACACCAAATATATTCAATCATTAAAATGGTTGCTGCAAAATCCTCTTTTTGAAGCTAAAAACACCAAATCTATTCAATCATTAAAGTGGATGGTGCAAAATCCTCTGTTTGTAAGCACACAGCTTGAAGGTGAAGTAACTGAGTGGCGTCACTGTGGTGTTTTATTTATTTATGATATTTTCATTTTCCGTTGATTAAGACCCGACAGGCAGAGGCAGGCAAAGATGGTGTGAAACGAGACGTGCGTTTAAAGGATAGGATTGATTATGATTTCTGAAGTTGGCATACAACCAGACTGGATATGTCTCCCACGTCTTTAACGTTATCCACAAAATATTCCTTTCCTTGGATGGATTGGCATCAAACTACTTTCCATCTTACGCAGATTTTTCTTATAACTGATTTTTTTTTATAAAAAATATTTAATCTTTTTTTTAGTTTTTGAAATTTTATTTCCTTAAGTTTCACTTAAAAATAACGACAGAACACTTAAATATTAATTAATTAAAATTATTAATATAATAATTAAATTCAGCTTTTAAACTTAAAATTAATAATTATAATAAATTGTTTATTTATATCAAATTTAATAATTACTATCCGGGTTTTAAAAATAAAAGTGTGTCAAATTGTTACATAAATTAGTTCACTTTTTTTATTCATATTATATATGTTTGATTTGAAGTTTTAAAGATCGAGTTTTTTAGAAAAATTAAATAATAAAAGGAGTTTTTATATAATTTGAAAAGTTAAAAGAATTTTTCTAAAATTTTTAAACTACAAAACAAGTTTACGTCTTTTAGTCCCATTTTCTATTATGAGTCAAGAAACAACAGCAAGACTTATGTTAACTAACAAAAATTCATTATTCTATTTAATATATTTTAATTAATTATTGTAGTCAATTGCATTTAGAAAAAATGGTTCCGTTAGAGATTCAATTTTGTTTTGACTCTCAGGGGCATGTACTGGCTGCCCGTCCAAGGGGTAACGATGAGAGAAGCACTAGATGGGTTAAAACTTAAAAGGGAACCAATCTCAAATTCGTAGTTTGGGCTTGTCTTGGCTGTCGTGGTTTCGACTTTCGCCCGTGCAGTTCGTTGGAAGTTGGAACATATGTGGTTGTGATGATGAATTTATATCATTTGCTACCAGAATGGGGCTCCAAATTCATAAGCATTTAGCTTTTATTATTGTAGGATGAGTTCCCATCCTAACAACGTCGATGAACATATTCGCTTCTTATCGTCCGCCACGTTTTCATTCTCCAACCGTCAAATATACAAAATGGAAAGTATAGACACAAAATATTACATATATATATATATATAATTATACATAAATAAAACGGGGCGTTCAGGTGCACGCAGATTTACGAGAGAGTAGTATGGTACCTCCACGGATGAGCGGGCGATGTACCAAAACAGTTGATGATCTTCGTCGCCATCTAGTCAGCATTACCGGAACTCTGAGGTACAACGGTCCTAACTCATCCACATTTTATGATTAATACTAAATTTTTTTTAGAGCTGAGTCTGAGTGAAATTTATAGGTTACGTGGTTGATGTTGTATATGTCAATATAAGTAAAATGGAATTGACTTTTCACAGATCAACAGAATAAATGATCAGCCAAAATAGATGAGCGAAACGCGGAGTCAAATACGGGAAGCAGAACGGAAGCTCCCACGATTGAGATCCAACGGTAAAGGAATCGCCACGTCAGGTACACAGATTTCGATTTTCAAATTTAATTTTACTGTGCGCGACTTTTTTCTTAATTTTCTTGCGAAATCTAATTTTGTATCAACACTTTTATTTATTATATATATATACACACTCGCTCTAGTTTTCTTCTTTTATCTCTCCTTCAGGCTTCTCTCTTCGGTGGAACCAAGAATTGCGCGATATATTTGATCTGATTATACAGTTTTCTGATCCGGGTATGCTTTTCTCGTTTCGGTTCTTTGTTTCTTGATCTTGTTTTATATGTTTTCTGGGTTTTTACTTGTTAATTGGTCTTCTTTTTGTACTTTTTTTTTATGTAATTGTGTTGAATCTTTAATCAAGTTCCAGCCCCTTTCGTTTCGTTTTCTCAGGGTTTTATTTCTAATCAATAACTGATTTATTTCCTTGTTTGTTGCCCTTTATAACGGATTTGTCTTCTCTCTGTTTTCTTCTTTTGGACATTGAATTTTCCTTCATTGTTTGCTGATGGATGGCTCTATAAATGTTGATCAACAGTAGCGTTAATCTGTTTCCCGTCGTTCTTCGCTTGTTTATTTGATTTTTCATGTTAATTTTTTGTTCAATATCTTGAATGACTAAAAAATGTAAACAATCCATTGTTGATTCGCTAACGCACAAATTAATCATTCTAGATCCGTAGTGAAAATGGATGTGCTTCATTCTTATAGTACTGCCTTGGAAGGAGAAGTCGGACATGAGTCGTTGATTTTTGTTCTTTTGGAGAGAAACCAATCCATCAAATTGTCATTTCTTTGTTCCCTGTTTGCAATTGTTTTTGTGCTTAAACCATTTTCTATTAAAACTCTACCTTCTTTAGTCTCATGTAATTGTTTGCTTATAGATGGTATGGATATCCTTATCTCATCTGTGTGTTTCGTAGGTGTATAATCAAATATCGCTTCATCTCTGTGTGCAATTGTTAATTTTGTGTTTTTATCTGTTCAATATTGAGTTTTTTTTTTTTTTTGCAGCTGAGCAATTGGCTATGGAAGAGAATTTCTTTGAGCATGATTCATATTATGATTCTGAGGAAAGTACCACTCTTAAACAGAAATGGAAATCTGTCCAAACGCACACTACTGTCTCAGACGATAACAATGGCTGCTTTGATTGCAACATATGCTTAGATTCAGCACATGAGCCTGTTGTGACCTTCTGTGGTCATCTTTATTGCTGGCCGTGCATTTACAAGTGGCTCCATGTTTGTAGCTCCTCCCAAGATGCTGATCTGCAGCAGCCAAACTGCCCTGTGTGCAAGGCCAGCATTTCCTTGAAATCCATTGTTCCTCTCTACGGTCGAGGGAGCTCAGCATCTGAATCAGAGTCCAAGAGAGCCCCAAAGGACGTGGTCGTGCCATGTAGGCCACTGCCTTCCAGTTTGAGTATGTCGGCTAGTAATAATTCCCATCAAAGTCCTCCCAACTTGTTCCAGCCACAGCCACAACCATTTCATAACCAGCATACTTTCCCTCAAAGTTATGGAGGGTATGCAGCCATGGCATCATCAAATTTTGGTGGTACAACTTTGACAAATCTTTTCAATCCGATGATTGGAATGGTTGGGGAGCTGATGTTTGCTAGGATTCTAGGCACCTCGAACCCAAGTTTGTTTGCTTATTCTTACCCAAATTCTTACTTTCTAATGGGGAGGAGCAATCACAGGATGAGGAGGCAGGAGATGCAGCTTGAGAAGTCTCTGCATAGAGTAACACTGTTTCTTCTTTGTTGCATCATTCTTTGTCTCCTCTTATTCTAATCATATCATTCTTCAGCTTTTGTATATGTGTATAAAGTAACAAAAGAGAAGTAATGAACAAGACATTAGTCCCACACACGCATGATCCTTTAGACCATGAGATTTCCATTCCAAAAGCATTTTAGTATGCAAGTTTCATGACCTCCTTTCCTCTATCTACGTTACCGCCTTTACTGCTAAATAAAGGGAGTAATATCAGACTCAACTTCAATAAGAATCATCAAAATCACTTTTACTTTCAGCTTTAGGGCTCAGCTCGGTTTTCTCATCCTGCGTCGCGTAACCCCTTCTCTTCTCACAACCTGTAATTAGAGTGTTGCTGTCAACTTTTAAGTGTAAGTCTAGACACAAAATTTCAAGTGCCTCGGGAATTTTTATGCTTTAAATGGTTGGCAGATTCTGCAGTGCTCTTCTTCACAAGATTTTTGTTACATTCTCTAAATGAACTCAGTAATGATTGGCTATTAGGTTATATTTGATTGAACGTAAGGTTTTTAATTGATTATAATAATTTATAATGAAATGAAATATAAATATATGTAATAGTAGAAAATTGTTAGTTTGGAAGAGAGGAAAAAGCTCAATGTAATATATCGTTTGAAAGAAGGGTTTATAATATAATATAGTAAAATGTTATTTATCATTTTACATTTCATTGTAAATTCTCCAAATTGAAGGTAACTTTTATTGTTTAGGATAAAATGACATATAATGTGAAACTTTCTTTTTTCATTTTATTTCATTTCACTCCATATAAAATTTCCTTTTGAACGATGAAATAACATTATATTTTATTTAATTTTATTAATAACTGTCCAATTAAACATAGTCTAATTGCATTTGATGAATTGCCTAAGATTGATCAACGCAATGTTGAAGATCGAATAGGATCTGCCTGTACCAAACCAGCTTTCAAAAGTGGTCGAACCCAGATAGTTCTTTAATATACCATACGTCTTTGGTTGAGCTTTAAAAGCTTTGTAACGTGCAATAGTACTAATCAACCCACATCAAAGGTTGAAGAAAATTCGAACAAGGCTGCAGGCAATTAGCCCCAAAATATTGGTAATACGAAAACAAAATTTAATCCAATATGAAGAATTTGTGGATCTATTTATAAAATGAAAGTGGTGTCAGACCTCACATCCTATGTATCTAAATTGTTCTTCAAGTAAAATCTCATTGTACTACATTCTTAAAAAGGTTTGTTTTAAATTCTCCAATTCAATTTCCCTACACTTAAACTCAATTTAAAATAATCTAATCTAATTGGTGTAATTGTTTTCTGCACTTCAAATTAATCCCCTCCTTCCTTTGTAAACAAACAGTATTCAGAAAGCTTGTAAATTCAACCGACGGAAGGCCTGTTTAATACAGCGAGGCTTACGGTACCTCTCTTGATTTCTAGCCTTAACAGTATCCATCGATCCATCCAGTGGCAATGTAAACGCGACGATACTGATATCCAAGCTGTAATCAGAGACGAAAACGAGGCACATCATAATTCAGCCAGAAAGCCCACGAACAATTTTGGCCCAAACACTACGGAGTGATTCACGCACTTCCAATTGGTTAAGCATTTCTTTAAATTTGTTACAAAAGTTGCGTTGTGACTCTTGAGAAGAAACTTTAAGGAGGAGGAAGAGAAGTAGTCCATGGTAAAAGTAACAAGTAGTACATCGCACATAGATTGTGTAGTAGTAAGGACAAAGGACTTGGTAGTAGTAGCTGATGAGCCAAAAAGACAAAGAAAAGGCTTAAATTGTTGTTATTATTATTATCATTATCATTCAGTGCTCAACTGGAACTTATAGTATCAAGTAGCCCTAAACAACATTTTTCACGAAATTGATAGAAAGCAAGTTAGGTTTAATATAGTTCAACCGTAGTGGGACTTCAACTAAGATAGGCTTTGCCTTTATAAGTAGTGCTTGCTCCCACTAAATTCCTTTTTTCCTGCCTTTAACAAACTCAACTTGCTACAGAACACAATATCTCAGATAACCACCAAATTAGAGAGGGACGGCTTAAGCTAATAATATTATGTCACTTCATACTTTAACTTATAAAGTACAATGACGACATGACATACTTCAAGAGTTGAATAAAAAACTCATAATCAATTTGGGAGGTATTTCTTTCTTTTTTCTTGTAAAATTGAAACTTTATATAATTACCGTAAATGCTATTACTAGTACTTATATCATAAAGGTCAATATGGGAAAAGGTTGGACATTCAACCTAACAACCCAATAAAACGACTAACCATACGACAAGCAAAAATCCTATTTTGCCAAACTTCATTCTCTCTTCTGGTACCTGAGGCCATAAAGTGCCTGCGAACCTTTTCCCTTTCCAGTCTAAAAGTGTATATAAAGAACGCCATAACATGCATTGTCATCAAAACCAACTTCAGAAACCATAACCATGAAGCCTCGCTACTTGTTAAGTTGCTTTCTCTTGGCTACGCTTCTCATCACCATGTCAGGTATGCTAAAACCACTTTTTCGGTTCCTGGTTTCATTTCTATAGACTAAAGGGCCAGACACTCAGAAAGTCCCTCTTTTTTTTTCCCGGATATACGTTGTTTCTCCTTTTTACTTGCATTTCTTATTTGTTAATCGGTTGATTGTTGAAGCGGAAATGGTGGAACTGGAAAAGAAGGACAATGGAGGAAGGTGCTATGCGGTGATGGACCCAAATGGATGCAATCTGTCATCGTGCAGGCAACGTTGTCTGCAGTTGAAGAATGGGAATGGTGTTTGTGTGGCCAACGTTAAAGAGGGCTATCAATGTTTCTGCTACATCAACTGTTAAATTTAATTAACCTACCTTACCCAACCCCCCCCC
>JANITX010000212.1:81530509-81547706 GCA_027564395.1 Erythroxylum ulei | reverse complement strand
ATTAATTAAAATATAACTATTCATTAATTAAAATATTATTATTAATTAATTAATTGCAATATAATTAATTAAAATATACTTCATTCATTAATTAAAATATTGTAATTAATTAAAATATAATTCATTCATTAATTAAAATATAATTCATTTTGTAATTAATTAATTAAAATATAATTCATTCATTAATTAAAATACAATTCATTTTGTAATTAATTAATTACAATATTTTTTATAAACCAACCACTATCAATGGCAATGGTAATCATTCCTTCATTTTAACCGACCATCATAATTATAATGATTATATCCATTCTCATTCCTCACTATATTCATTCTCATTACCATTCTCATTACCTTATGTGAACCAAGCGCCTCCTAAAAATAGGGTTCAACTCTTTTTTTTACAATGATGTAGGCAAGAATCAAGTGTTAAGCTTGAAGGAATCAACACAAAGCAAATACTTGAGAGTGAGATAGTGACATAAACTAAACTATGACTAAATCAAAACTAGAAGTGCTAACCAAAGAAACTGTAGGATATGTGAGTTACATCCATATCAAATAGGGATAATAGTTTAACCTTTTAAGACTTTTCAATTTAGTGCCCAAACTTTTAAAATTTTAAATTAGGTGACCAACCTTTGAAAATGTTAGCAACTCAATTCAAAAGGTCATTTTTAATGATGTGGAATGTCTACTAAATGCTACATAGATATCCTTCTACTAGTCACATCAATAAAAACTAATGTTTTGAATTGAATTGTTAAGGTTTAAAAAGGTTGGTTACTCAATTGAAAATTTTGAAAACTTGGGTACTAAATTGAAAAAATCTCAAAAGTTTGTGCATTTTAGGCCAATGTTTTAAAAACCAGATTTAAAGTTAAACTAGAAAGATAAGAGGTTTAAGGCTTAAAAGATTCAATCGATATTAGACAATCATAAAACCTGCTAAAGATTGAATAAAATTAAATATTTAAAATATAATTGAAAGAGATTGTTCTTATCTATAAAAAATTTTGAAGTTTAATTAAAAATATTATTAAATGAAAATTAATTAAATTATTATGATTTACAAGAACTTATTAATTAATTAAATTAAATTTCATTTAACAATATTTTTAAATTAAACTTCAAATTTTTCGATAGATAAGAAAATTTTCTTTTAATCATATTTTAAATTCTTTAATTTTAATTAATCTTTAATTAATTTTATGATGGTATAAGTTGAACCTTTTAAACGTGAAACCTCTTATCTTATCAGTTTAACTTTCGATTCAGTTTTTGAAACATTGTTTATTTGCCATGCTTATAAGACTGTACATGGTTGCACAACTTTTCTTATTTAAAACTTGTTCCAACAATCTTTATAGTTTTTATCTTTCATTCAGGGACATTATGTTTTAGTTAAGAACCTTAATATTATATATATATATATACACAAACACACGTTGACTTAATAGTCGTGATTGTTATAACTAAATATCCTTTTAAAGTGTGACTAATATCCATTGTAAAATATGATTAATCATTTAATAATTCAAACTTTTATATCTCAATATACGATTTTATCTTATTAAAACTATTCCTCGATAACTTAAAGAAGAGATTCTAATTTAAATTATGATATTCATAATGAGACAACACATTCGAATAACATATTTATTCTCTTAAATTTTATTAAATGAATTCCTAAATTCTTAAATTTTTTAAAAATAAAAGGGAAGTTGTATGCACTATTTCAATGCATAAAAACTTAGTTCAAATTTATTAAAAGGTATTCCTTCAAACATGATTATCCTTAAATTACAGTTATTCTTTTGAAAGAAAATATTATCCTTCAATTAAGATAATAATTTTCAATTTTGAATTTAATTATTTGAGACAAAAAGAAATAAGAACTCTTAACTTATTTTATATAATGAAAATGATACATTACTAAAAATAAAGTTAATTGATTTAGAGATTTTAACATTTCATCGACACCATTATCTATTTACAAATATTGTATGAATTCACAAAAAAAATATAGTTTGTAATTAATTTCTAATTTTGTCTAGGTTGTTTTATGTTTTTATTTATTGTAAAATGTGGTTTTACACTTTACTTCAATTTTTGGGTCAATATAAGAGCGCGTGCATTTTTCTTTCTTTGAACGCACGCTCGGTGGTGCAACCGCGCGTAACTTTAACTTGTAATCTGACGTGTAACACCTTTCGACAATGGATTGGACAGGAATGAAATTCATACAAGAAAGAAGTCAGAATGTGAGACAACTGACTTTTTCTTCTCCTCTTCTTTGACCTAACATCCAAAGCCTTGACACCTAAGTAATTGTGGCTATTAAGAGACTCCATATCTCAATCTTCCAACTTTTTCTCGTTTCTCATAGTTGCTCTCTCTCTCTCTCGTTTCTTTTCTGCTTCCTGTTTATCACTTTCCACTTTTACTTGTTTTTTTCTATTAATTTTGAGCTAAATTCCCAGCATTTCGGTTGAGAAAACAGCCGGGATCAGCACCGAAAAGTTCACTTCCTTGCCACTTTTTATTTTGTTGGTAGGTAACTGTCACTAGCTTTTGGCTTTTATGATTAAGCCCTTGTTATTTATTCAACAAACTTTGATCTCAAAGATCCTTCGATTCATTTGCTGAATTTTGCAGGTAAAGCCTTTGTGCTTTGAGAGACTAGTCCCTGGTTGGGTTGTGTAATCGTCCTTCTGATGTTTTGTTTTCGTTCACCGAATCAAAAATTCAAACCCGTGAATTTCTCATCTGGGTCACTTTTATTGTATTCTTTTCCATCTATTTTCCTACCGTCTGATGTTATCTTCTTTATATGTTGCTTCCACTGCCTGAGATTTCGTTCAAAAATTTCATAATCGACCGTTATCTATTTGAGTGAAAGGTTCTTGTATTTTTTAGTCTTGACGTCAAAGTTGGATCGGTACAATGGCAGGTAGATATAGGATGCTTTCAATTGAGGAATTGCCATCACATCTGATTTTAGAGATATTGACGACAGGCAGGCTAAGTGCCACTGATCTTGTGTGTTTAGAGCTGACTTCTAGGACTTTTGGGGGTCCCCATGGCTTTTACTCTCAAAAATTCAGGTCATTAGTGGATTTTGCTGCGTTTCAGCTATGCGTATCAAATAGTATTTATCAGGGTATGGGGTTGAATGCTCGGAAGCAGCTGATTGATCGGTGTGAAGGGAAATGGAAGAGAGTTTTGAGATTCTTGCAGTCACTGGAGGAATCGTCTGGAGTAGTTGAGACTTCTGCAGGCAGTGTACGCATATGCTTATACATACTGAATGAATAGTGTATATACACATTCTTGAAGTTAGTGCTCATATGCCCATGTGGAATACTTGTTACCTGTCGATTTTGGACTTGACATTTATATCGTTCTGACATTTTGGTTGATATACAAACTCTAGATATGACAAAGATAGTTCTTCCCCGTTCTTTTTAGTTTTTTAATCTTTAGCTGTTTCCGTGGTCAGTATAGAATTTTTACCCATGAGCATACAGCTTTGCACTTTCCTTGCTGATCATTGATTATAAGGGCTAGTTTTGGCAGCTTTTACTTTTTTGTTATGAACTAAATGGGAAAACTCACTTGGAAAAGAATCTAAAATCCAATTTCTGATATCACACGCCATTTTCACCACATTATTGGGACTCTATGCAAATGATGCACTCATATCAGTGTGCTGCCTACCTATTTGTATAAACTATTTTACCTGGAGCTTTGAGAACATAGAACCTGCTATTAGCTGAAAGGATGGCCTCCTTGTCCATGCAAGGGTATTTTTATTGTTTTTTTCTGACAATTACCTTTCTTTTTCATGCTTTTCCTCTATTTATGTTTTAGTCAATGTTTCTAAAGAGGTTAATTTTCTTTTCTATTGCTGGTTGAATATACAGATGCAGATTACAACTGGCAGGTATCACACATTGCTGATTAGCAATTCATCCATTTACTCTTGTGGTTCCAGTTTGTGTGGTGTTCTTGGACATGGTCCTGAAATAACACAATTAGTGGCTTTCTCCCGCATTAATTTCCCACTTTCTGCGTCTGTGGTCCAAGTCTCAGCTTCCCAGAATCATGCTGCTTTTGTTTTGAAGTCTGGAGAGGTTTGTAACTGCATAGCATATCCTAGTCATGCATTTTGCTGCATTTATTCCTGAGTTAGGCTTTGAGAATATATTGCTTGGGGAGCAAGAATAAGCATAGGTGGATATTTAGTGATAAACAAGCCGCATATAGGTTTGTTGAGACAATTGTGCTTGACTGAACCAATACTTTATTCCGCTTAAAACTTACAAGCCGCAAAAGTATTATTCATGACTTCATTTATTTCTTTAACGAACAAAGACGGGCCATGCTGGTTCCTTAGTTGTTGGGCCCTTATGCTAAGATGCGACTACTACATAAGCAATATCTTGTTATCTTTACATTGTATGTCTTGATACCTTGTTCTGCTAGAATCGACTAGAAAAATTAAGTTTCTCGGATGATCGCCACAGTTTAATGAAAAAGTCAGGTTTTTCTGCTGTATTCCTAACTTCTGCAGCATAGAAATTTGATTATGTGTTCTGTTTTTGAAAATGGATGTTATTATCAACTTAATCTTTCAATTGTCAGTGCAGGTTTTCACATGTGGGGATAATTCATCTTTTTGTTGTGGTCATAGAGATATTGGCCGCCCCGTATTTAGGCCTAGAATTGTAGAGTCATTGAAGGGAATTTTTTGCAAGCAGGTAAGTATCTAGTGTGGTAATAGATAGTGACAATGTGCACCATCCATCTTGATTTTTTATTCTTGTGTGGACTTGACATTCTGTTGTTTGTACTTTCCTCCAAATTATCATTGCTAAGCCTGGCAATTTTTCAGGTTGCTGCTGGCCTTAACTTTACAGTTTTTCTTACAAGACAAGGCCATGTCTACACTTGTGGAACCAACGTGCACGGGCAGCTTGGTCACGGTGATACAGTAGACAGACCAACACCCACTATCATTGAACTGCTTGAGGGAATTGGCTCTGTGGTCCAAGTTGCTGCCGGCCCCAGTTATGTTCTGGCTGTCACTGGTAATGGTGTGGTTTACTCATTTGGTTCTGGCTCTAATTTCTGTCTTGGCCATGGAGAGCAGCATGATGAGTTCCAGCCACGTGCTATCCAAACATTCATAAGGAAGGGTATCCATGTTGTCCGTGTCTCTGCTGGGGATGAGCATGCCGTGGCACTGGATTCTAGTGGATTTGTGAGTCCCTGCTCTCGCTATAAATTTGTGCTTCAAAATTTGATTCTTGGTTCTTAATTCTTGTGCTATCTTTGACCAACTTTATGTCATGTCGATTGTAGGTATACACTTGGGGAAAAGGTTATTGTGGAGCATTAGGACATGGAGATGAGATTGACAAGACCCTTCCTGAACTCTTGAGCAGCCTTAAGAACTGCCTCTGTGTGCAGGTTGGGTTATGTTTTTCCTGTTTGAAAAATCAAATGTATTTTCTTGATTTTCCTTGCTTGAATATTATATGCATATAATAGATATAGCAAGAAGCCATATCCAATTCACGATAACATGAACTGCATAACTAGTGGTGTTTTAAATGAAAATTAGTTAGAAAGCATTTTTAATGAGAAGCTCATAATTTTAGTTCATAATGCCTCAAAATGTGAATATATTTACATCCTTGGTAGATTTTCTAATAATTCCTTTTCTATATTCTATGTGTACTGAAAATATGAAATACTTTAACAAAATAATTGCACAATCTTCAAAAAAAAAAAAACCATTTTTATTTCCTAGATGTTCTTATTCTGGTGGATATTCTGTTTCATAAAGCATTGAAATCTTTGCACGTCACTTATTACATCAAATTTTGAAGCTATAGGTGAGTGTTTTTGCCTATATGCCCAAGAAGATTGGAAATCCTTACAATCTTTGATTATGTTTGATTTTGTCTTTGATCATTTCATATAATAGCGGATATACTTACCTTTATTTCCCTGAATATAATTGTGTACTTCCCCACAATAGTATGTTTTAAGTCAACTCCCAAGAGTGCGACATTTTTTAGTTTCATAGGTTGTTCAGAGTGGAAAAAAGAGGTGTATCAGTTGATAACTTGGCATTTCAATGAGAAAGGCTCCCCTCATATCGTGTGATTGTCAGTTGAGTAACATTATGTTCTTCATTTTATCTGCATTTACAGCCTGTTATGGTAGAATTGCACATGGATTGTTGTTATTGGGAGTTTAAGCATCAGTTTTTCCTCATTTATTTGTACTTTTTCATGGACAGAAATAGATACCTTAAGGCTGCAATCAGTCTTCTTTTTAAGCTGAACAGTGGATTGTAGTTGCTGAATAAAACAAAGCATGCTGTCGTATTCCTTTTTCTGCTTGTTACGTGTGAATTTGTACACAATTATGTGTATGCAACTTTTCACCATAGTTGAAAATTTGACAACAGTGAGGCTCACGAATGATTTCTCCTTTGCATAGGTTTGTGCAAGAAAAAGAAAATCCTTTGTTTTGGTTGATGGTGGAGCTGTTTACGGCTTTGGGTGGATGGGTTTTGGCAGCCTTGGGTTTCTGGATAGGGGAGTATCTGACAAAGTGCTGAGACCTAGAATCCTTGATTCCTTAAGGCCCCACACTGTTTCTCAGATCAGCACCGGTCTCTACCATACCGTTGCCATTACTAACCAAGGCCGGATATTTGGATTTGGTGATAATGAAAGAGCACAACTTGGGCATGACACACATAGAACATGCCTTGAACCAACTGAAATTTTTGTCGAGAAAACGGGCAATGAGACAGCTCTTGTTGCTGGTACTAAGTAACTGGCTTTCTGCAATATGTTCTATGTAAGGCTTACGATCTTTTTTTCTCTAGCGAGTAAGTAGAGTTTCTATTTTTCAGGATATGTGTAACTGTAATTGAGTACATAAGTTAAAGTTGGCGCCTGCAGCTTGAGCAAATGACTATTCCCTTGTGATTGGGAGCTTTGTTGTGAAGATATTTAACTGCTTGGAGTTGATGGACTCAATTCATATGTTGCTCTTCCAATTGTTTCATTGCTATTATTTCTCCTTGGAATGGTCAAATCATATTTACACAGCCAACGACTTTTAGTGAGCCGTATTGGCTTATTTTCCTCTTAAGATCATCACTCTTGTACATTTAGGTACTGGATGATCCTGAAACTGTATAAGACGAAGCAGTACTCATTAACTTGAGCCATAGCCAAGAGGCCTAAGCATCTTTTGGTTTATGTAGTCACTTTGGAACAGGGAAGTCTACAATTCTATTCTCTGTGAGGTAAAACATTAGGCCAACTTTGTTTTTCATCAAAGTGATTATGTGCCATACAAATTAACTGCAACATGACTTCTGTCTTAAACAAGCATTCGCCAATTTCTAGACCACCCTGTGCTCATCAAAATTGTGATGAGTGAGGAGATACGGTAATTACGTTGTGCTCTTTACATGGTTTTAGACCAAGATTGACCCTGTTCCGAATAGTTATTACAATGAAATTATTTTCCTTTAATGTTTGGCTGGTAAGAAATGGTGGGAAATCTGGACTCTCTTCTTGTGGATTTGTAGTCGTTATGCAAACAGCATATGCACTAGACACCAAAGAAAATTATCGGTCGTCCTCTCTCTGTTTGTAAGGAAAAAGACATGATAATATGCTTGCTTCTCTAGTTTGCAAAAATACGAAGATACACCAGCCCAAGGAGTCTTAATACAATGTGATTAAAGAAGACCCTTCCAGCTGCTATGAAAGGTACCCCATGTTTCTGTTTCCTGTCTCTTTCAAAACTGTAACACATCCACCAGAAGTGATCATACAATTTAAGATCACCACAATAGGGTTGGATGTTTTGCTTGAAATTTGCAAACGTTTGCTTAAAATGGCTGTAGAAATTATTGCATGCTATTCTTGAGACTGTCCCTTTTGTACAAGATAGGATTCGTCTTCTAAATCAAGCTCCAAGTGTTAACTAAATGAGATTGACACCATATCTACCAAAGGGATTTCAGTTTCGTGCAGGATGACACTATGATCAATCTCACTCGTTAAACCAGGTTTGTTGTCCAAACATATAGGTGAACTGCAAGAAGACCGGACATAATAGGAAAACAAACAACAGTCTATTATATCCCTAATGTTCCATAACTCCATATCTGTCAAAAATCATAACGTTGAAACCTGAGCTCACCAATCATCTTGATGCCTAATGCTCATTGAAAAATTCGTCCTTTTGGGAGAACAAACAAATCTTCTTCTGCCATGTAGGTTTATAGCATAGTTCAGGTAATCTGATTTAATTTGGTTTGGATAGAGACATCTGATTCCAAGTTTTAGCGATCCTCTCTTTCGGTCAAACATACCATCATCCCTCCAAAATTTAGTCCTTGGCAACTGAATATGTTTAATATTAACACAATACCAATATACAGAAGTGGGATTGTGCATATCATGATGTCTATTTTGTTGGCGTTTGGTTCTATCTTTCAATAAAGTGAGTGAAAGGACCAGTAAAATTCGTACAAAAAGTTAATTGGGGAACTGTTTCTTTATTTAAAACAGAGTTTTATTATGTATTAAAGATAAAAGACAATTAGTTAGATAAGCACATCATTATACAGCATGATTTACACTAATCACACACTTTCACTTTTACTTGGACAACTCAACTATTTTTGTCTTCTAATGAGATCCATCGTACAGTTGCCGCCCTGAAATTGAAATGCTCCAGCATGGGCTGTTTATGAGCAAGCCTCTTCTGCCCTCCTTCTCCATCCCCTGCGAACCTTCCTCTATTTTCCAGACAATCGTCTTTCAAGAGGATTAAAGAATCTGTATTGGATCCAAGGAACTAAAGAAGTTTCCAAGCAAGCTGGAAGTGGTTAACTGCGAGAGAGGGATATTTCTAGGATTCGCTCTATAAGTACTGCTGTGAGCTGTCAACGGGGAAGGATATCAGAAATTGCGCAGGCTGTACAAGTCACATGCCTTTGGTTAACTACAACAACCTAATGCCAAGATTTCCACACATGACACGACATGAGCAAACCTTTGACTTGCAAAGGCAAGTGCCTTAATTAAGGATATGGAGACAAGAATCAGATATGTGTATCCCTGCCTTCCTGGCTTTTAATAATTAAGCAGGAAAATAAACAGAAACACAGACGCACACACACAATAGAAAACCCGCAAAACACTTGCAAAGATCAAATTGAAGTACCAGATTGGTTTATGATATACTACACAAAATGGCTACTTGATCCATTCTCAATTTAAGACTAAACGATGAAGATAAAGAGGACCAACACTTTACTACAAAAAGCTCATCATCTGTTTTAGGCAATAGATTTTAAGCTTTCCCTGAAAACTTTTAACATTGTAGAGAATGTGACAATTCCAACCAAGCTTCCATCACCCTCGGTAACCCATACGTAATTAACTCTGTGTGCAATTGCCTGAATCATTACTGCCACTAGTGAGCTCTCTGGATGACACACTATTGCCTCAGCACTTCGCGCCATCCTAGCCGAGTAACTAATGAACCTACTGTACTTCAGTGACCGGCTTCTCAATGTAGCCACCGGCGATTCGTCATCCGAGGACGACGTCAATGACATGCACGAAGGATTCATTGAAGAGGCAGAATTTACAAACTGTCCAAGCATTAAATCCAATCCTTTTTCTTTGAGCCTCTCGATGACGACCTTAACAAGGTCCTCCGGAGGGCCACCGCAGTCAATGTAGGCCATAAGGTCGCCAGAGGAAAGGGTGGCGATTGCTGCAGCTACAGTCTCGTCACAGCAAGCTAACGTGTGGGGTGAGAGCTCTCCGATCAAGACTCCCTCGTCAACCACTGCCACCGAAGTTTGGTCGACGAGAGAGCGAGCTACTGATGCAATTGCAGCTGATGCAGAGGAGTAGTACTCAGTGGTAATGGTGTTAGGATTGATAATGCCAAGACTGTCTATTGAGAACGCAGGAAGCGGAGAGAATAGTCCTATGGAGCCGAGGAGGAATCGAACTATGTCCTCTTGTGTTAGCCAGCAAAATTCACGGCCGTTTTTGTGAATTGTTGTGGGGTTGTTTCTTGGTAAAGTGAGTTTTTGGACTTGCTTTCTTCTTGAACTGAGCTTGGTCTTTATTGGTACCACCAGGTTTTGAGCTCCTTGGAGGATCAGATCAATTGCCTCTACTAAACTGAAAATAGTAATTGTCAATTGTCAGTTCATTTGCAAGGAACAGAAGCAATAAAGATTGGAACTTTATAGGAAGTTGGTGTTCATTTTTTGTACATAGGTTCCATTGATGCCCAAATGTTTATTTCTACAGACTTTTTGGTTTGAAAAATATGAAAATCGAGATTAAGATCGAGGGTTAGAGAGATATTTGGAAGTATGCAGGAATTTCGGGGGTCAAGAAATTAAGAATTAAACAAGCAGTGATGTTGTCATTTCAAATAAAAAGACCGAGATCAAAAGATAAAGATAAGCTTTTGAATTAAAAAATTTTGAAAAGCTGAAGTTTAAGATGGTGAAAATCCGGAAATTTGGTGTGATCAATACCTTGAAGATGGCTCCACATGCACTATAACTCCAGGAGTCTTAGGGAGGAGCACAGAGACAGGTGCCTTCAGAGCAGAGGAAGGTGACAACAAGTTGTCCTCTTTGCAAAGATAGCAAATCACATCCACCATGCACACTTTTCCAACACATCGACACGCATCGTGATCATCAAATCCATCATTCAGGTCCACAGTAGAAGTTGTGTTTGTCGAGTGATCGCAGCTCCAGACGCTCAAGAAGTTGTCGTCGGAGTTTTTGAGAGCGAAGAGAGAGTCGGCGATGGTGGCGGAGAGTGGAAGAGACCTCAGCGCAGGCTTGCCCAGACAGAGGTCAGATACAACGTGCAAAAGCAAGTTCACTGCCATGCAAGAACCAGAAAATGAGTTTGGAGTAAAAAGGTATTAGACGTGAGATTTAGAACTTGGAAGGGGAAGGGCGGTGATGGTGGTGCAGTGGAAATTGTGAATAGGTGAGGTATAATATACCACTTTTAGAGAAGAGTCCAAGGACGTGCGGGTCCATAGCTGCCGTTTGGAGGATATGTGACCAAAAAATAAGAAAGAATATGGTATGGTTGGTATAAATTCGGGTTGATAATTTTTTTAACGCTCCGAGATATAAAAAGGAAAGTATTACATATTTGTGCTAGACTGAGAGTCTTCAATCTCGAAAGGGAAGAGAAAAAGCAGAGATTATAGCATTTGATTAGCACGAGACATATATTCAGTATTTTAATTTAATATGGTTTTTAATAATTACATTGTTTAATTTTATTAATCACTTCACCTTAAAAACTTTTATTAATATTCTCTAAATAAATTTATACGTAAATTATGTGCTCAACCTGAATTATACTAAAGTTATGTTTTAAAAATTGCCCTAATATTAAGAGATTTAAAGTATGAATTAAAATATTTAATGATTATAAATTAAATAAAAACTAAAGATATTTTTATTTAAATGTGTCAAATATTCTTGCTCAATAACTAAATTCTTTTTATGGCCTTTCCAAATTTCTTAGAATAAAAAATATAAACAATAAAATCAAATCTCCTTAGACCTCATGGTTAAAGTTATTGCATTTCAATAAATTTCTTAAATCTTCTATTTTCTGTCTAACGCTATTACTTTAATCCAAACAAGAAGGGAGAAGATAGTTTTCAATTATTTTGAGCATCTTTAAATTAATCCAGTATCTTAATTGTCTTGCTCCAGGTGATAATTAGTCAAGTTGCACTCCAGTTTTTTATAGTCTAAACTTGATCCACCCATTTTTTAGCCTATTGTAATTCAAAAAATTCGATTTATAAAAATAGTTCGGTAAAAATGAACACAATCTTAAACATTAGCAAGTTGCAATCCATGTGTCTAAATAAAAATTATCATTTCAATATTGAACATGGTCTCGAACATAAACATATTATATCTTGTATTCATCTTTGAAAAACAAAGATATTAAATTTAGATTACAAGAAGAGCCAAGATCAAGAATGTGATGATGAGACAAATCGAGAGTGACTAACATTGATGGTAAATTAAGGAAAATAAAATTTAGGTGATTCGGTCTTATAAGGAGGAGACATTCTAACATCCGAGTAAAGAGATGCGAGAAAATTGTGTATAAGGACTGTAAAAGAAGAAGATAAAGACTTGAGAAAATTTGGTGGTAAGTAATCAAGCATGATATGACTCTACTAGAGCTTACCCAAGACTTGACCCTTAATAAAAAACTTTGCGAACTAAGATATAATTAAAGGATTTTACATAAAAAGATTCTTCTCTTTTTATAAATATTTTGAACTTTTTCCTTCAATTATCGTGGCTTGTATCAAGCTTAAATACTTTTGTTTGTATTATTTGCTCCTTTAGCCCCTCTTTTAAACATTTGCTTATTTGTTTTACTTATATGTCTTCTTTCATGCTTGTTTATTTATTTACTTATTTTATTTTATTTTATAATTTACCATTTAATCTTTATTTTATTCTATTCTATGATGAATTTCTTTTTTAATTATTATTTTGTGTGCAATTATATACATATACACATATACACACACAAATATATATATAAGTTTTTTTTTTTGCAAACTATTTCAAAAAACTTTTCCTTCTTGTGGGATTTATAAGAGTTAGGGGTAAGATTTCATACTTCTACGCCTTTTTAGACTCTGTATCTCAGCAGAATTTTGACTGAGATATTGTTTTTGTAGTTTTGAACAATTTCAACATGGGCATGATGTAGTTCATATTCATATCTATATAAAAAACTTCCATAACAATGTTGAATACAATATTGAACAAAGGCGTGTTCTAGGCTACGTTCATGTATGGATGAAAAATTGTCAATACACATATAATCTAAACTGAGATTGCATGACTATTTTTCTTCATCTAATTATAAGGAAAATCTACTTACTAATATCTAACAAACGACAATTACCCTTTTGCCAACAATTTTCACTTGAACCTATATATTTTGTTGAAGATTATAATATCGATACATCATTTACAATTACCTGTTAATTTTTGTTATAGTTAAAATCGTCAATAATTTACCACTTTGTACACAATTTTAAATATTATTATCCAAATCATATGGAATTATGCAACAATTAATTAAATGAATACATGATAATTAAAAAAATAGATATACTTTCATTATTGAACATTTCTTTCGAATAAATTTCCAAAACGATAAATAGACTCTTCTGTAAAAATAAAAATATCATATCATATGATGAAACTAACATATTATAAAGTATAGAGTTTATCTTGAATATTTTTTAGTACATAACCAACCTCTAGCATATATTAAGACTTAAAATTTTTGGATAAAGTCAACAATGAAGAAGGTTCATTATCTGATCACCAATACTAAAACTAATTTTAAAAGCAACTGTAAATATAGATATAACTAACAAATTTCATGCAATTATTTATATAATTAAATATTAAGCTCCATTCAACTTTCACAACATTAGTATATCAAAATGTTGATTAGTTGTAGCACAAATATCAATTTGTGGATAATTGTCCAATTTTATTATACTAAATGAAATCTTAGTCCTTTTTACTTTACAAATTCTTTTAAACCAAAACTCAAACTAATAACTTTCTTACTTGATGAAGATGTACCAACAAAAGTAAAAGTTGGTGTCAAAATGTTGTGATCCAATTCTTTACCCATTCTTGATTGATAATTATTAAAAAAAACCTTCCCATGACTTTCTAATGACATCAACATGTACTAAAGTTCGATCACTATAGAATTGATAAAAAATGTATTTAACTGCAACAAGTTTGTACCACAAATCCAAAATAGCAATAACTATCACAATATTACCAATCTCATTTGAGTCATTGTCTAATATTCTCACCATCTTATCTAACACTGTATAAATCACTTCATTAAAAGAAATGATCCATTAAGATAATGCTAATTTCATGTCACATATATTAGCAAAACACGTCTAATAAGTTAGATATTTTTTACTAGAAAATAACTTAGTAACAGTGTTAAACACCTCTAACTTCTTATAATTTTTTAACTAAGCATTGTATTGTCATAAACTGAAAAACATGTCAATATACTTAATTGTAGATTCAACCGTTTTGAATGTCAAATTCCACCTTATTATTAAACAATCTAGATATAAATTTTTTGTGTAAGGAATATATAATTATTTTACAGCTTCTTCAAAATTTTTAACTCATTTAGTATATTATACCAAATTATTTATATCCCTTCTTTGATACTAAGACATCTTTCACAATTAAATTTATATGCACAAAACAACACATATAAAAGAATCTCATATTCGTCAATAATCTCCCAAGTCACAACTTGCTCTTAACTTAATCAAATCATAGTAGTGCTCATGCTACAATTATCCAAAGTTATTGTTGACAACTTTATCTCAATGTTCTAATCCATGTTCTTTGAATAGAAATATCGACATACCGTTTCAAATGTGAGGTTCAACTTTTAGAACCTTCAAGAAATAACTTATGATAGTACTATACTTCACCTCATCAATTTTCTCATTTGTTTTTAGTTTTAACAAAGTGATTCCATACTTATTTTAATAAAGTGATTCCATACATTAATTCTTATCTTTCAAAAGTTAAATTCTTCTATCTAAATCGTTTCTTCTCTTGTTATATGATTATGCATTGTATTAGAATTTTTCATTGTGTTAGATTGTGTTAAAGGATTAACTTCATCCATCTAAAAAAATTATAAATAATAAACAAACTAATTACCCCATTTTACAAGTATAAAAATTATCATGACTGTAAAGTCTAGAAAGCTTTGTGAATATAATAGTCGAAATAAAACTAATGGATATGATTCAAATGCATTAATATAGGGCATACTTATGCATATCAAAGAAGAAAGAACTTGCATTTTTTCTGCATACCTTGTTGGACATGACTAATCAGTAAATGCTTGTAAAAAAAATATCACGGAAAGATAAAAGTGAATCAGTTTTCAACAACTGTACTAGACAACTTCTTTCATAAATACAGCTAGACTCAAGTGAAGAAAAGCACACTTGAATTAGAAGTTAAGAACTATCACCCTGACTTTGGCACTAATCGCAATAGACGACTTCTTCACAAAAAAGAAAATAGGGCAGGGTGGTTTTGGTTATGTCAACATCTAAAGATTGGTGTTAGCTACAATAGACACGATTTGTCATCTCACAATAAAAGGATGTGATGTGATCCATCTAAAATTCATTAAAATCACTGTAGTTGCTTAGATTTTCAAAGCAGAAAAAGAGTCAAACCTACAATTTAAAATTTTGTCTCGTGGCCAAAATGTTGCGACTCTGTGTTTTTATCAATATAATCACGATGTAGAATGTTTTCACAAGACATTCATTGAGTGTTGCCTTTGAATTAAAGCAAAAGATCCAAATTAATTATGTAGCATTGCATTACACATATCAGCAATGACAGTTATGGTGGGCAATATTTGTCTAGTTTAGCCTAAAGTCAATAGAATTGCCCAAGTTGATTGTATTATTTTTGGTAAATTTTGAACTTTTTATCCAGGCTTCACTTAGAAGCTTAAATTTAGGTTGTTTGATTTGACTCGAAGCTTAAAGCTCGAATATAACAAATAAAACGATACCACTTTCAAATTTTAAATTAAAAGAATCAAGTTTAATTTAATTACGATTGTGCTTTAGACTGTTTAAGTCAAATCGGACTTCAACTTGAATTAAGAGCCTCAAGTTAGATTAAACCTAAACTCAAACATAAATATTCAGGTCAAGCTTAGGCTTCCAGCCTAATGACAATGGCAAGCGGCCTACGAGCTTCTTGAGCTTCTTAGGCTGACGAGATGTATTTTTTAAGAGAGAATCAGGCATGTAAGCTGATAGGAATATGTTTCAATTTTTTAGTGTTTCAACCATTCAAATAACAAAAAATTATTATTATTTTAATTTAATAAAATATTGTCATTTTTAACTAACAAAGTCATGTTCTTTCCAAAAAAAAAAAATCGAATTCAAATTCAACAAGAAGATCGAATTTTTTTTGCTTTAAGTCCAAAATCGACCATCTCAAACTTTATCCATTAACTGTAGGTCAGATTACTATATTAGAGAGAACTAAGCCTTCCTGCTATTCTCCATTGGTTAGAATAGCCAATTTTCCTTGTTAAATCCAACGTCAGTTTGAAAATTCTTTCTTCCTTGGAGTGTTTGAACTTGTTAGATATAGTATTTGATCAAGAAAATGACGAACCTTTTACTGTGCATGACGTAAGGGAATTCGACTATGTTTCGACTTTTTTATATACTAAACATTTGTGAAATTTTTTTTTAATTCCGTAGCTTGACAGCATAGTAGTAGTTTGGAGATGTTTCTCGCGATACGTAAATTATTGTGTAGGAAGTCCAACCCAACGTCCTTTTTCTTCTTTTTTAAGTGTAAGTTTGGGATAAGATTTACGGGATTTCAACTTGATATCCCAGAACAGGTGTATGGGGCCAGTAGGATTGACATACCTTCAGAGTTTACGAGCAATAACTCATAAAGTAATTAAAGACGAGATAAGTAAGATTTTGCAGCTTATCAGGTACTCGAGGATCCGGACTTCACCAGGTATACCTTGTTATTTTTACTTAATTTTATGTTTAGTGTAAATTATTTTCACATAATAATTTTCCGTACTAGTTTTATCTATTTTCTCTGTAATCTGCATCACTCTTATATTGTCTCATTTGCATGTGAATCTACTGGAAACAGTCTCTTTACTATGTAGGAGTAAAGCTGCGTACTATCAAAGTTCCCTAGACCTTGCTTTATTGTGAAACTTCGAACTGAGTGTGATGATAATGATAATGATGAGGAGCTTGTCAGACAAATTAGCAAAATTGTTATGCCTATGCGCATAAACAAAAGTAACATTTTTATTTGATCATGATTTATATAGCTCCTTAATTTTCATTATTATAGATTGAAAACATATTGTTTTTGTTTTAATGTAAATGAATTAGCTTATGCATACATTTTTAATATACACTTCACTACTTGGTTTATTTTATAAATAAATATTTATGTAAC
>JANITX010000212.1:81514432-81530409 GCA_027564395.1 Erythroxylum ulei | reverse complement strand
TATCGGGAGAGGAAGATATGATTTTTGGAAGTTATGTGATTATTTAGGGAGACATTAAATGGGACAAGATCTTTGATAAATTTGATCATTTTCGAGATTGATCTGACTTTTGAGTTCTTCGTGGAAGTTGTAGAACTTCCTTGAAGCTTTCCAATGATACCAAATTGGTCAAATTTGGAGTTCGGGATAAAAAGTTACGGATTTTTGAAATTTGGTGGAAAAAAAATGAAAAAGGAAGTTTGAGCCATTTCGCGATCGCGAGCTGTTCGCGATCACGATATGGGCTTTTTGGATCGCACTCACGAGCAGTCGCGAGTGCGAGGCCGTCTCTGCCGTTTCTCTTTGGCTCGCGATCGCGAGCCGGCTATTTCTTTCTTCGGCTCGCACTCGCGAGGCGTCGCGATTGCGAGCCGTCCTTTGTCTCCTTCAGCTCGCGACCGCGAGCCATTTGCTACAGTACGCCTCCACTTTTAATTTATTTGATTTTTCTTGATTCATAAATAAATATTTATGTAACTAATATACTTTTTGTCATTTTATATACTCTTAGCATCTGTACGATTTACTAAATGCCCCTTTCATATCCACTATCTTAATGTATAAAGTACAAAATTAGTTAATGGGAAAGCGGGCCTTACTAATGAATCATCAGTAATAAAGTTACCTTTCATTATATGGAGTTATTAAAATATAAAAATGTGGCAATCAATTCATTTCACTTTAACGCTTTTTAATTGGATTTATCAGTGAGAGTGAAATTTGACTCCTCAGACCTTCCCCAGTTGCCACCCACCTACTTTATCCTTATCACTAGAATATAATTTTTATGTTGTGTTTCTTACATAACTGATAGGGCTAAAAGGTAAATTAAGAATAATGTAATATATTCATAATTTAACCAAACTGTTGGCTTTGGGTCTCCATCCCATTTATTGAATGCAGGTGAGGTTTGATGATTGGGTAACGCTACTATGTCTTTATGTGAATGCGAGCTCCAAGATTGTAAAATAAGAATCTTTTCAATTTGATATTGACATAACTGCAATCAGTGCTGAAGATGTAATATATATACATACATATACATGAAATTAATTCGCATTAAACACAACTTCTGTGTATTAGATTAGGGGAAAAAATATTTATAATTATCAAAAAGATCTTTTGGCTTAATAATCTATAAGATAGTTTCATTTTGATTGTAAAAGGTTTTTGGAAGTTGGTATATATCTTCCTGTATCAATTTCATAAGCGAAACTGAATCTTTAATTTTGATCATAATCAAAGATGAATTAGTCGAAATAGAGCAAATATAATGAATTCGTTTACTAGTTGACAAAAGACAATATGTATTTGACATTTTTATTTAACTAAAAAAAACATTTTTTATCAATATTATTTTATTTAAAATGATCGAATCCATTTCTAACTATTCGAACTGAAATTCATTTTACAATTATGAAGTCAACAATTAAGCAGATTTTTCTTTCTATGCTGGAAACATCGATTTTCAAATGTTGTCATTTTATGGGAAATGAGCAGATTTGCCAAGAAATAAAATATCTTATTTAAGGTTCCTGTTTGTTAAAATAATCCATTGCAAAATGAAATGATACTTGCATAACTATGATTTGTTTTCCTAAACTAAACAGAGACGAAATTGAAAATGATTCATTCTTCTTTTGTTCAAGTCCTCAGTGAGAAAGGACGTGAGGTGGGATCATTATCAGTCATGTAGTGAAGATGCTATCAATGACAAAACTCGAAGGGATAGAACTGTTTTTTTCACGACAGTTTCACTAATCTGTGCATTGTTCGGCTGATCATTCATTCATTGGCGCAGCCATGACCTACGGCTCGACAGCTGATATAATTATTACCCCCAAATCGAGCAATTCGTTTTCTTTTACTTGGGAGATCAACGGCCACTCGTTTCATGATAGTGTTTGGCCTTCTAGTGCTAATCATAACTATTGTTACAGTTCTTGATGTTACAACCGCACAACTATGGCCACCAATCCTAGCATTACTTTAGCTTGTACAATAATCCTTTCTCACTTTTTCTTCAAAACATTGATGTATGCTGAATTGGTTACTGGTCTGGTCTTAACTCGGTAAATTCGAGAAATAATTAATAGAAAGTTGAGAATCTTTCTAACAAAGATAAGATGATATGTAAACAGACCACTAATTGTATTTAAAAATAGTGATTATGAAAACTACCTTGGATTATCCCTTTTTATATAAATAATCTTTCAAAAAGTGTGGTTGAACAGAGAGTATCCTTCTTAGAGATGGATTTCAACCTCTATTAAATAGTTTAGTTGATCTTTCATCAAAAATTGGGATAAACCTATTGTAATCAAACTTTCCCTTTATTAGGCCCTTTTAGTAAGCTTGAAGTCTCTTAGGCCTAATTCATACATTCGTTAGGGATGTATCACTTTTCTCCTAGTTTTCTTTTTTCTTTTTCTTTTTATCAAAACTTATATTCTCAAGAATGAAACTTTCAATATTCAAAAGGATGTTTCACTTGATTAAGAGATCTTTTAGGCCACTCCACAATTTTTTGGTAATTGCTAAAGAATATGCACCATAAGTTTGCAACAAATAGGCCAAGCTAATCCAAAATGATTTGAAAATGTTAACAATAATAAATTATAATAGACTTGTTAGAGACAAACCCAAAGGTGTCCAAACACCTATTTTCAATCACCATAAGTAGTCTAGTTACATCATATTGGCAAGTGTTATTTGCTGCTTGTCCTTGACTCCCTCAAGCATATAAAACAGGGTGACGATTTAGTGGGAATCCTCCTTTGGAAGCCTTGCTAAGAATATTCTCTAAAATATTTCCTTATAGAATACAATTGACATCGAGACACTCTTGCTACCAATAGTAAAGCAAAACATTGTTCAGTCTCAATCGTTGATTTAGGCCAATCTCAACTATCTATTCCTCTATTATCTCACTTTTGCAATCTTTAGAGAGTTGTTAGAGAGAGAAGATACCCCTACCTTCAACTGCTTGTTTATCTTCTTGAGACAATTTTAACATTGATGTGATCCATAAACCTATCTTTTTTTTCAATATGTAATTGTACATATATTATTATTTTTCTAATATATGGAGAGAATAGGGATGATATAAGTAGCTTGAAGATCAAAGCCAAAACCTACAGTAGTTCTAGCTCAAGTGTCTATAATATTGTAAGATTAATAGGGTAAAATTATAGGAGCCACAGCCTTGTGTCCTCCCCATCTCTGTATCATTCATTACAACTGTCCCTCGTTTCATATTATCATATGAATTTGGCTTAATTAGGTTTGGAAAAAGGCTCCATCTCTAAAACTCATCATCAGATTCCATATTTAAGGATTTTAACATTATATCCTAATAAGTTGCATTGAATTAAAATGAGGAAAAAAGATCCATATCTTTGTGGAACTCTTGATATGGTTTCCCTATTAGGGAAGCGAGTATGTACCCAAACCTAATATATGAAGCTTTAATTTATTATGATGCCTTTTAGTGTGGACTTTGTTTATGAAGAATAGTAGGGATGATATGAGTAACTTAAAGAGCAAAAACAATAACTCTAGTAGTTCTAGCTCAGGTAACTATAGCAATGTAGGATCAATAGTCTGAAATAATATGATACCACATTTATATGCTATGAACCTGACTTAATTAGGTCTAGTAAAAGGCTTTGTTTCTAAAATTTGTAATCAATTGTCATATATGACATTTGGGGTTTGAAGTGCACCTACACCTTAATAAGTTTTGTAAAGCTAAATTCGAGAAGATGAGGGAGAAGTTTCATGTCTCTAAGAAGATCTCGCTTAGGTTTTTCCTAAGGCAATGAATGAGTGTGCTATCGTAAGCTTGGTTATGTGAAGCTTTATTATGATATCTTTAAGTGTGCACTTTGATTACCTCTCCGTCCTACTATAAAAAAGATATAAATATGCTAAGCTTGAGTCCTAATCATTTGTATCTATAGGCATAGAGTTTGTTAACTAGATTTATCGCTATCTTCCATATAAGTGAAATGCCCCTAACCTTAAATTACTTAAGTTTATGCATTAATGCAGACATATGGGGAAATGAAATCGATGGTACAACTTAAGTGTCAAGCAAAGTTATCAATTATTTACAGTTCCAAAATGGTTACACTATTAAAAGAAGAAGTTTCTCTTCTTGTAAAACCTAACTTGTCTGTGGACCTTTAGGGTTATATAGAGAGGCTTATATAAGATGTTTTCTTAATAGGATAAGAGCAATACATAGAATTTCATATCTCCAACCATCCTTTTTTCACATCAAAATGAACTTTTGTGCTTTTAAAACATGATTAATTTAATAATATCTTCTAGAGAAAAGCATCCTTTTAGATTTATTTACTTTATTCTTTATCGCATAATGCTTTCAAATATCTTACTAACATTTATGTTGCATTTTTAGTAGCTACAAATGCTTAAAAAATGCCAATAAAGGTTAGGGTAGTAAAAAAGAAAGGTACATTAGTGTCATCTTCTAGTGAAAATTAAAAACAAAGGGTGGCGTATAATGAGATCACTATCATCAAACCAACTCTCCTTATTGTATCCACCCCTCTTTACATGCCTTCTCAGCTTCTGCTTCTTTGTTCTTCTTATTCAGTGGAGAACATGGTTGCACGCCATGTTCCAAGCATGCATGTTAGAGAAGAGGGATGTTGCCTTCCTAACTTTAACTTGAATAAGAAATATACCACTTTTGGTACGATTAAACATGTATGAGTTAGTCTATAAAATGGTCCTCCCCAAGGATAGACAAAGTTTGGAGGATATGCCTATTAACCACTTACACATATTTTCTAAAAGGCATCTCTCCAGGTGAGTTTAGTTAGAATTTCATGTTCTTCACTTTTGAATTAGGCATGGATTTGTATTATGTTTCTTAAGTTATTATCTTCGTTTTCATGTACTGTGAAAGATTCTACAAAGAACTTGAAAGGTCAATCAACGATTAAGAAGAGGTTAAAAGCACATCTTTAAAAGCTTGTGACAACCTTAAGTCACTTAGTAAGGAGAAGGAAATTATTAAGGAACACCTGTTTAAAGGTCTCAAAGAGCTTGATAAGAAGAATATAATGCTAAAGAATGAGAACATAGACTTAAAGGTTGAAAAGCTGAACTTTAGATGCAAGTGCATAAAATGTAAAGACATAACATCAAGTTTGACCTTATTTGACTTGGAACAATGATAATCTCATTAATACAACAACAATAGTGTTCAAGGCCTGTAGGAAGATTGTGTATAAGAAGTTTTCAAAATTATTATTTGTAGACTTGGATATTATTGATGTATCTAGTGAACAAGAGTCCATTTAGACTGAAGAGCTTGATGAGTTTTATGAAGTTGATAAGGACACCACGGTAATTTACCCTACTAGTGGAAATCGATCAACTCTTAACCCTCCATCCTTAGACGAAGCACCTCTCTCCATCTAGGCCACTTATGTCCTTTTTATTTTGTTTCTCTAAGATATATCTCCATTGCATGTATGAATGTAAATTACAAATGCTTAGACATATTTAGCCCATTTACTCATATTTTTTATGAAACTTTGCTTTCTGTAATAATTTTTAGACCCAATTTTTATGACGTGGTTAAATAACTCTTCTATTAAGTATATTCAAAATTTTTAGTAGACTTATAGAGTCTATCCCCAATGTTTTAACTAATTTTTAAGAAAATGCAAGTAACATATCTATGGAGTCTAACTCTAATACCTTAATCAATTTTGAACAAAAAATGATTATGATACAATGTGGAGTCTAACTTTAATACCTTAATTAATTTTGAACAGAAAATGAATATGATAAGTGGATGGAGTTTAGCTCTAATGCCTTAATCAATTTTTAACTAAAAATAAAAATATCAAGCATATGGAATATAACTCGAATGCCTTTATCAATTTTAAATGCAAAAATGAACATGACATTTAGATCATATCCAATGCAATAATTAATTTTTAAAGAAAATGAATAAGACATGTGTATGGAATATAACTCTAATGCCTTATACTAATTTATAAAGAAAATTAATGTCAATTTGAAGGGTACAAGAAATCCATCTCTTTTCCTTGCCAAATTTTGAAAAATTTTCTAATAAATTATTCATATATAACATTTTGGATTTAAGGGCTTTATACTTATAAATTTCTTCTTTTGGAGCCAGCAAGCTGATATGACTTCTCTTTGATTTATGGATTTTAGGCCTATATGTTTTTCTTTTTGAGACAAGAAGCTATAAAGATTTCTCTTAAACAATGATGATTTTAAACCTGTAGGCTTTTATTTTTTTGACTAAGGAGCTTAAACAAGTATCATGGCCTTGATGCTTTTGGGCCTAGATTTTTTTTTTATTTTTAAAGAGCTAAAATGACTTCTTTTATACCTTAAGCTTTTAGGCTTATAGGTTTTTTTCATTGTAAAGAGCTTAAATGACTTTTCTTGAATCTTAGGCTTTTATGTGATTTATTTTTCATTCCTTGATTTTACTTTTATAAAAAAAAGACATTTTATTACTAATTATATTTTGTACATGTGAGTTTTTTTAATGTGTTTAATGATAGTTCTTTATATAGGTTTCATTTAAAAACAAGCTATCTTGGATACAATATAGTGAATAACTTTGGATACAACTTATCCATCTATAATCAAATACCTAGAAGCCTTAGTTATGAGCTTTTTTTTTTTACCTTATTTATATCATTTGCTAGTTTTCCCTCTTAAGTATTTGTGAATTGAATATTTCCAATCAACTTCATCCTCTTCAAATGCCCAAATAAGCCTAGTTATAGGAAAGAAAGGAAACAATCTATATATAATGCTTACACCTTTGCCCTAGGCTATAATAGATACCTGGTTGACCTGTGTTGTTATTAGATCTACATACTCTTTATAAAATATTATTTGAGGGACAACATATAGTTGGATTCTATTTTTGAAAGATGATCAACTTTATGGTTTTCCTGCCTAGGTATCTCCTCCAAGTTGCTATATATGTTCTGTTTCATATGTCTACACTTTTCTTGTATTTCATCAACTTATATTCTTTTACCTCATATGTGTTATTAAGTTGATTGAACAAAAGTTGAGATTTTGACCTAATAATTATGAGCCTGATTTGAAGCTCAGTAGCAATTTTTAGTCTAAATTGTAGGCCTTATGTTATACTTGTTGATAGATATTTTTAATTGGTTCGCATTATGTATTACATATTATATACGTTGACCCTTCCAAATATATCCCTCACTCATTACTCTTTTCTTTAGTTATGTCATCCATATACATAATCCATGTTACTTATTCATTGTTGGGTGATAGGCTGTTAAAGAGCTCACTATTCTCTTATTTATATTTCAAGTATGAAATATATAAATTATGATTTCAAAGAATTTTTGCCAATGTTCCTAATTTTAAACTCTCCTAGTTTAATCAACCATTTAATAAGTCTTCCTGATATGTCTAATTTTTGAAGAACTTCCCTTAATGGAAGATCTGTGCAAATGTTGATTATGTGAGATTGAAAGTATGGCCTGAACTTTCTTACACTAACGAGTAGCTCATATATTGCCTTTTTAAATCTGAAGTAGTTTAGCTCAGGGTCTTATAGTATCTTGCTCACATAGTACATTAATCTTTTGGTGTTATCTTCTTTCCGCATAAGGACAAAGATAAGGATTACTTCTCAATTACAATGTGGAGATATAACATTCCTTTAATTTGTATGGTTGATAGTAGTGATTGAATCTTGAAATAATTCTTTAATTGTTCTAAGTCTTTATTAACATTCTTGGATCCAATCAAACTTGTTGGGCTCTTAGAGTATTTTAAAAAATGGCAAGTAGCAATAAGTAGATCTTGCGACAAATTTTGATAAATTTGATATCATATATGCTAACCTTTGTATCTCTTTCAGGTTTCTAGGTTTTTTCATACGTAGGATAGCCTCATCTTTTTACGGGTTAACCTTTATCTCTTTGAGTAACCATAAATCCAAGAGATGGGCCTACCCCCATACCAAATATGCACTTTATAAGTTTTGACTTTATATTGAATTTTTATAGGGATGTATAACATTATTGCATATCTTCTACGTGGTTTCCTCCAAGATTTGGCTTTACAATTATATCATCCATATATGCTTTCATATTCCTCGCAAATTATTCGTAAAATGTCAAGTTTATCAATTTTGAAAAGTTGCCCCTACATTTTCAGACTAAAGACTTAACTTTATAACAATATATGCCCTTATGTGTGATGAGCAATGTCTTTTCCTCATTAGTCTCATTCATCTTGATCTGATTATATCCTAGGTAAACATCTATGAAACTTAAGGTTTGTTGTCTTAAAATGACATCCAATAAATGGACTATTTTTTGCAAGGGATAATTGTCTTTCGCTTGTGTCTTATTCATATTTATAAAGCTGATGCACATCCTCCACTTTTCATTGTCTTTGACAATATTAGCTAACTAATTAATGTAGTTAACCTCTATGATAAAGCCTATGTTTAGAAAATTGGTAACTTCCACCTTTATGATATTATTTTTTATCATAAAATTTCTCTTCTTTTGTTTTATCAGTCTAAAAAAGGGTTGATAATTAATTTACGAGAAATTATCTCCCAACTCACCCGAACATATTGGTTGGACTTTATGTAAAAACATCCAAATGTTGGGTAAAAACAATTTTCAGGTTTTTTAGTAATTTCTTCCATCCTTGCCTTAATTTTAAGAGTCTTGGAATGTCCAAGGCTTTCTATTATGACTTGTTTTATTTCTTATTTTAATTCAGCTATAATTTTCTTTATATTGGGTCCCTAACATCCAATTTTTACATGTTTGTAGTATAGGTGATTTTTCTTTCTTTTAATATTGTAGAATATTATTATTTTGTCATCATTTGATCTTTGTGTACTTCATATACTATTCAATTGGTAGCAAGTTTTTGTATTTCGTTCCGTATTAGCCGGAGAACGATAAAAGGTAGAGGGTCTTCTGTATCGAGTGTAAATACTGGTTGATAACTGTTAGCCATCTCGAGTTATAGAACTCCGATTGAGGTGATTCTTTCTTCGGAGTAAATTAGAGACTTAAAGTTACAATTTCTATGAAGAGTTCATCTTATGATTTTGATGTTTTTTTAGTGTGCGCTCACCACCATTGTAGAATGACAGCAAATGACCCTTCAGAGTTTCAAACACAAGGATTTTGGTTTTGAAAGTTAGGCTCCGGAAACGGGGTCCAACACTAACGACATGATTTGCATAGTATCGACCAATACGTACAATATTGATAATAGCTAGTTGGCACCAAAAATTTTGAAAAATATAGGGGTAAGTCTGCAAAAAAATCAAAACTTTTTAACCCTACCCCTAGACGTTTTTTTTCTCTAGATTGTTCTTCTTTCTTCTTTATTTTCTCTCTCATCTCACACTCTCACGGACCCACTCTCTCTTAATCTCTCTTCTTCACCGTTGCCGCCACCACTCCCACCTTTACAGTTTGACCACCACCACCGCACTATAGCACCTCCCCCCAGCCTGCTAGTCTGTCTACCTCCCTCTCTACCGCGACTCTCCTCCACTCCAATCTCCACCAAGTCTCATCGCGCCTCTCCTCCTTCGCCTCTTTAGCTCTACCTCCTGCTGACGCCTCCACCATCGCTACTTTCTATTTCCCCTGCTTTGTTGCTTGTCTTTTACTAAAATAAGATCTAATGTTCACCCAACCT
This sequence comes from Erythroxylum ulei, assembly GCA_027564395.1. Lineage (NCBI taxonomy): Eukaryota > Viridiplantae > Streptophyta > Magnoliopsida > Malpighiales > Erythroxylaceae > Erythroxylum > Erythroxylum ulei. The sequence continues at coordinate 81,520,623 of JANITX010000212.1, read as the reverse complement.
GAGTCTGTCCCACCAAAAATCCAACCCGACCACTGAATTTGTGATAATTTTTGGGTGTGTTTTAGATTTTTTATGCTCCTAAAATTGAATTGATTTTGTGAATTTTGATTGTGAGGTTGTGAATGGTTGGAAGTTGGTGAATTTTGTGAATGGTTAGAGGAAATTGAAATTGAATTGTTGTGAATGATTGGATTTGGATTTGAATGAAATGGACGAACCGACAAAGTGTGTTGTTTATCTATTGATTGATTCTGTTTTGTTTATATGTTTGGTTTGGAATTGGAAGTTCATAATAAGTCACGACCCAGTATTTGGAATTTGATTATATTGGATTATTACAATTTACAATTACAAACTAAATTATAAATAAATTAAATCAAATTAAGCCTATCTATATAATTTCAATTTGATTTGAATTTCAAGATTTGAACTATTTAGAGACGAAATTGTTGGAATTTGGAAATATAAATTGTTTATATATGTTTTGTGATGTTTGAAACTTTGAATTGAAATTGGAGAAAGTTGGAAACATAAACTACCATTTCTTTCCATTTAATCAATATGTAAAATATGTTGAATTATTTGGTAATATATATATGTGGGCTATCAAAAATATTTATAATAGATAATGTCTGAAAGTAGTGATGTATATGTGTCCAAAAGGAACTTCTTTTTTCCAAATTGTGAACATGTTGTAGGTTGAACTCCAACCACTTATACTAAGACTTATTAGTGTCTATTAAAAATCCTAGAAGCAACATATATATTTAAGAACTAAATATAGAATAGTGGATATAATATTATGGTTTGTTAGAAATGAAAAGAAGATTCAAATGTTTGAGTAAGAAAAAAATATTTCTAAACGAAGTTATATCCTTTAAATTGATCCTCATGTTTTGAATATATCCTTCAACTTGATCCTCATGCTATGAATATATGTATATGAACCATTGTATAAGATATGTCATTGATTATTTGATGATTATGTAAATCATACCCTTCATCTTGATCCTCGTGTTTTAAACTTTGAATTCAAATTGCTCAAAATTGTTAGAAATGGAAAATGTTTTATGTCAAATTGTTTTGTAATTGTTGAAAATGGAAACTGTTTATGTATGTTTTGTGTAATTATGTATGTTGAATAATTGAATTGTTAGTTTTTAACTTATAGTGAATTTTGTTTGATGAAATTGGATTGTGTATGATATAATCATACAAAATGAGTTATATTATATAAGATAGACATTCATATTGTGTAATGAAATTATGTGTTATTTTTGTAAATATATGTATTCATTTATTTTTATAGATAAATGGAAGGAAGTTCAAGTATTCTTGATCAAACCACTTCAGGAAGATACAATGATCCAGCTTAGGCTTATGCTACATTGGTTCCCGGTATGAGGAACCATACTATTTGCTTGTTTTGCAATAAGCCTTTAAAAGATGGAGGAATCACTCAATTAAAGAAGCATTTAGTTAGGGTTAAAGGAGATGTGGAACTCTGTAAAAAAGTAAGTCATGATGTGAAGTGGCAAATGAAAATATTACTTCAAGAATATCAACATGAGAAAGATAAAAGGGAAAAGTTGAATTTTGAAATTGGTAGTAAAAGTTCGTTTGCTGGTTTTCATGATGATTGTGGAAATGTTAAAGATGGTAGTGGTAGTGATAGTGGTAGTGTTCCATCCCAGACCTAACAAGAAGCACTTGAACCAGATGTTAAGAAAAGAAGAAGCCAAGTGACTAGTTTTTCCGCACCACGAATAACTCCTAGAACCCAACCTTCAATTTGTAGTATTATGTAATCAAGAGACGCGACTTATAATATGAATATGGAAGTAGCTAGATGGTGATATGATACAGGTTCATCATTCAATGCATCCCAGTCGTACTGATATTAGCCTATGGTGGAGGCTATCGCCTCTTATGGTCCAAGATACAAAGCTCCTTCGATTAATGACTTAAGAGGTAAACTTTTGAGTTATTATATTTCTGAAATTAGAAGTTATTTGGTGGAAAGAAGAGTAGATTAGGCTACTTATGGGTGTTCAATCATATGTGATGGTTGGACAAATAGGAGCAAGAGCCTATAATTAATTTTTTGGTTTATTCTACCAATGGCTTAATGTTTTTGAAATCTATTGATGCATCTAGTCTTATTAGGAATACTGAGATTTTGTTTAAGATATTTGATAAAGTTATTAATGAAGTAGGACTAGAAAATATTGTTTAGTTTATTGCTGACAATGATTCGCTTATAAAGCGACAGGAAGAAGGTTGCAAATAAGTATAATTGTTTTTTTTGGACTCCTTATATTACACATTGCATTGACCTAATGCTGGAGAATATAGGGGTTCTTAGGTATTTTCCTATTATTGATGAGATTATGCAGAAAGCTAAAAAGGTGACCAAGTTCATCTATAATCGTACATAGTTATTGAATTTAATGAGAAAGGAATTCACCAATGGTAGGAATTTGTGTCGTCCTGTTGTGACAAGATTTGTAACAAGATTTGCTACAAATTTCTTATCACTTCAGTCTATTGTATAAGTGAGTTGCATCTCAACATGCTAGGTCTATTGCTGGAGTAGAGGTTTTGAAGAAGTGTAATTAGTAATTTAATTTGTTAATTAGTAGCAGTTATTAGTTAGTTAGTTTTTAGTATTTTGGGCTTTTGTGTATATAGTCCATCTGTTTTTGTACATAATAAAAAATTGAAGTCCAAAAGAGCTATTTTGACTCTGGCTCACCAAACTAAATGTTCGTCTCCTCTACTCTCACTTTCTCTACTCTTATTATCTCATCACCGACTATGCTTTAACATGGTATCAGAGCAGCCGACGACGATCGACCATTGTTGTTAAGCTTCTCTGAACCTTGTTCAACCCAATTTGAACCTCTATTTTTCATTCTCTATGTTTTCCCCAAATTAGAAACCCTAATTTGTTCATTCTCTGATTTTCCTTTGGTTCATGTCATTCATGACGATCGATTATCCAGAATCGTCACAAGCTTCTCTTAACACTGGTGTTAAGATTGATTTTAACAATCCATTGTACCTTCATCCTTCAGACACCCCTGGAACATTGCTCGTTTCGCATCAACTCACTGGTATTGAGAACTACAGTGTGTGGAGTCGGTCTATGCGAATCGCATTGCTAGCCAAGAACAAGATTGGTTTCATTGATGGAACTTGGTCACGAGATGATTTGGATCCGGCTTTTCATCCGCAGTGGGAGCATTGAAAAGCCACTGTTCTTTCCTGGATTCTTAATACAGTTTGTAAGGATCTTTCGACTGTCATTGTATTTGCTTCGAGTGCTGCTCTCGTCTAGAAAGATCTGAAGGAAAGGTATGATAAGGTGGATGGTTCTCGCATTTTTTCTTCATCGTGAAATAGCATCACATTCTCAAGGTATTTCTTCGGTTTCTGCTTATTTCACCAAATTGCGTCTTCTCTGGGATGAATATGATGCTTTAGTTTCGTTTGGATCTTGTGATTGTGCCATGTCTCGCAAGAATGCTCAGAATCTTTTGCAGCAGCGTCTGTTTCAATTCCTTATGGGTCTCAATGAGACTTATTCGGTTGTGCAGAGTCAAGTGCTTCTAATGCAACCTTTGCCTTCCGTAAATCAGGCCTATTTGATGCTTCTTCAGGATGAAGCTCAACGGCAACAGTCCTCACTGGTTTCTTTGGATGAACCTACTGCTCTTTATTCTTTTAACACTCGGAGGCGATTTCGGGGCACTTGTGATCGTTGTGGGATTAAGGGACATAAGAGGGAGTCCTGTTACAAGCTTATTGGTTTTCCTGCAGATTTTAAGTTCATGAAGAAGAGGGCTAATAATGTTACTTGCTCAGGAGATGATGATGACGACTCAGATACTAAATCAGTGGTTCACTCGGTTGCTCCTCCATCATCTTCTGCTTCGGTCTTTACTCCAGAGCAATATCAGTAGTTACTGAACCTTTTGAGCAAGGAATCTTCTCCTCCAGTCACTACTGTTGCACACATGGCAGGTATGGCTTCTTCGTATCAGCCTAGCTCCATTAAATGGATTCTTGATACTGGTGCTTCCAATCGTATGACTTTTGACTTTCATTGCTTACATTCTACTGTTGCTTGTGCTTCTAAACATGTTTGTGTTCAATTGCCAAATGGTAATTCTACTACTGTCACACACGTAGGATCACATTCCCTTTCACCTACTCACATTATCACCAATGTTCTTTATGTACCCGACTTCAACTTCAATCTCATTTCTGTTTCCAAATTGACCAAAGTCCTCAACTGCCTTGTCATTTTTTATCCGAAATTTTGTATCCTACAGGACCTTTGCAGTGGACTGATACTGGGGATTGGTAAAGAGAGAGCAGGTCTTTACATTCTACAACCATTGTCCTGTTCATCCGAGCCTTTGTCTCCTATTGTTAATGCTAGTATCTCTTGTACTGGTATTTCTTCTTGTTTGTTTGTCAATAATGTAAAAATTCGACCTTGTACATGGCATGCTAGACTTGGCCATTCTTCTATTTCTATTATGAATAAAATTCCAAATTTGCATTTCAATTTGCACAATTGTGATGATATCCGATCTTGTCATGTTTGTCCATTGGCTAAACAAACTAGATTGCCTTTCCCTTTAAGCACTACCCGAACAAATAAACCTTTTTCCCTCATACACATTGACCTTTGGGGACCTTATCGGATTTCCACACATAGTGGCCATTGTTATTTTCTCACCATTATTGATGATTTTACCCGTATGACTTGGGTTTATCTTCTTAAACTCAAAAGTGATGCCATCCTAACCTTACAACGTTTCTTTACCTTGGTCAAAACTCAATTTTCTGGTATTGTTCAAATTGTCTGAAGTGATAATGGGACCGAATTCTTTAATGAAGTAGGTCAATCCTTGTTCACCTCCCTTGGTATTGTTCATCAAAGTTCTTGTACACATACTCCTCAGCAAAATGGCATTGCTGAGAGAAAGCATTGACACCTTTTAGAGGTTGCTAGAGCCATTAAATTTCATTCCAACATGCCTTCTAAATTCTAGGGAGAGTGTATTTCCACGGCCTGTTACATCATTAATCGTTTGCCTACCTCTGTCCTTAATTGGATCTCACCTTATGAAGCCTTATTTCATAAACCACCATCCCTTGATCATTTTAAAGTCTTTGGTTGTCTTTGTTATGCTAATGTTACTCCTTATGTTGATAAATTCTCACCTAAAGCACTTCCTTCCATATTTATAGGTTACTCCACTGTCCAAAAGGGTTATATCCTTTTCAACCTTTCCACCACACAATTTTTTGTCAACAAGGATGTAGTCTTCCATGAAACTATATTCCCCTCCATTATTCCCTGTACTTGATTCTAATGCTATTCTTGATCCAGATTTTTTACAGCTTGTCCCTCCACCACCTAACCATCCTTTGGCTGAACCTCATTCTCCACAGACTATTCCTAAGCCACCAGCTTTAATCCACACTTCACCTGCTTTCTCTGTTTCTCCTCCTACATTTGGTCCACCTGAACCTTTACGGAGATCCACCCGCATCTCTAAGCCCCCAGGTTGGTTACAAAACTTTGTTTGTTCCCATAAACCTTCCTCATCTTCCTCACTTGTTGTCACCACTCCGTATCCTCTTCATGATTTTCTTTCTTATTCCCACATGCCTCCACATATAGTTACATTTGCAAACTCTATCTCTAGCATAGTTTAACCCACTAATTACCATGATGCAATTTTAGACAAGCGTTAGGTAGATGCTATGCAACAGGCAATTCAAGCTTTGGAAGCTAATGTCACTTGGAAGGTGGTTCCCCTCCCTCCTGGTAAGCACCCTATTGGCTACAAATGGGTATATAGAGTTAAGTATAACTCCAATGGCACGGTTGAACGGTTTAAGGCACGGTTGGTTGCCAAAGGCTACAATCAGACGACGAGAGTTGACTTTCAGGAGACTTTTTCTCCTATGGCCAAAATGGTCACTGTTCGGACTATTATTGCTCTTGCTGCTTTGCATCATTGGCCTTTATATCAGATGGATGTGTATAATGCTTTTTTGCAGGGTGATTTGTCAGAGGAGGTTTACATGTCCCTTCCTGAGGGATTTGGCAACCAGGGGGAGAACATGGTATGTAGGTTGCTCAAATCTTTATATGGTTTGAAGCAAGC
>JANITX010000212.1:81490613-81514332 GCA_027564395.1 Erythroxylum ulei | reverse complement strand
AATTTGAAGTTATGTGATGCTTTAGTTGCCAATGGATATGTTCAGAGTAAACATGATTATTCATTGTTTACAAAAAAGAAAGGAAGTGATATAGTTATTCTTCTAATCTATGTGGATGATTTGTTGATAACTGGAAGTAATGTTGTGATGATAGAAGACTTGAAACAGATTTTGCATAAGAATTTCAAAATGAAGGATCTGGGAGATTTGAAGTTTTTTCTTGGTATTGAAGTACTTCGATCCAAGTCTAGAATTATTTTGAATCAAAGAAAATATGCTCTTGAGTTAATTAAAGATGCAGGTTTAGGGGGAGCAAAACCTGCATTCACACCTTTGGAGCAGAATCAGAAATTGACTTCTGTTGACTATGATAAAGGCACAGAGTTGGAACTTGCTGATAAAGAAATGAAAAATGTAGCCTTGTATCAAAGGTTGATAGGGAGACTCTTGTATTTAACTCACACAAGGCCAGATATAGCTTATGGAGTACAACATTTGAGTCAGTTCATGCAGAAGCCAAAACATTCACATTATGAGGCAGCTTTAAGAATTGTGCATTATGTTAAGAAATGTCCAGGGCAAGGAATTCTCTTATCTGCCAATGGACATTTGGAATTGTCTACTTACTGTGATTCTGACTGGACCTCTTGTCTCATGACTAGAAAGTCTATTACAAGATTCTTTGTAAAATTGGGAGACTCATTGGTTTCATGGAAGTCAAAGAAGCAGAGCACGATTGCTCAATCCTCAACAGAAGCTAAGTACAGGAGCATGACTATTACTACCGCTGAGTTGGTGTGGTTATCAGGATTGCTTGGAGAATTGGGAATTAAGAGTGAAAGACCGGTTGTGTTATATTGCGATAGCCAAGCAGCCTTACAGATTGCAGCAAACCCTGTATATCATGATAGAACGAAATACATTGAAATAGATTGTCACTTTGTACATGAGAAAATTCAGTGTGGATTAATTCAAACTTAGTATGCTTCTACAAATGAGCAGATTGCAGATTTACTTACCAAAGGTTTGGGAGTACAGCAGCATGAGTTTCTCTTGTCCAAGTTGGGTGTTAAAAATGTATATGAACTCCCAACTTGATGGGGAGTGAAGAAGTGTAATTAGTAATTTAATTTGTTAATTAGTAGCAGTTATTAGTTAGTTAGTTTTTAGTATTTTGGGCTTTTGTGTATATAGTCCATCTGTTTTTGTACATAATAAAAAATTGAACTCCAGAAGAGCTATTTTGACTCTGGCTCACCAAACTGAATGTTCGTCTCCTTTACTCTCACTTTCTCTACTCTTATTATCTCATCACCGACTATGCTTTAACAGGTTTCCAGAATTATATTGGGAGATAGAGAATTTTATTCTCAATGCCAATTTGTTATCCGAATTTGTGAGCCTTTTGTGAGGGTGCTTCGCTTGGCTGATAGTGAAGAAAAACTAACATTGAGTTATTTTTTTGATATCATGGAGAAAGCGAAGGAAGCAATCAAGGTTAATCTAAAACATAGACCTTCTTTGTACTTACAGTATCTTGCAATCATCAATGAGAGATGAGAAAGACAATTTTCTTTTCCGTTGTTTGCAACTGGGGTATTTTTTAATCCTAATGTCTATTTAAGATCAGATTTTACTATGAAAGTTGAAGTCAATAGAGGAATGTTATTAACTACTACAACAGTTGTTGAGTATGACATGATGCAAGATCTTTTGAGCTCATAAGTGGAGCTTTATAAGGCGTCTTTTGGAAATTTTAGAATGTCGATTGCTATTCGACAAAGAGGAAAACTTTCTTCAGGTATTAGTTGTTTTTTTGTTCTTACTTGTTGAAAATTAATTATCACTTTATTTAGTATGTACCGCTACTTTTGTTATCTTATGACATACAGTTTCTTGGTAGTATCAATTCGAAAATGGTATTTCAGAATTGAAAAAGTTTGCAATTCGGATTTTAAGTCAATGTGTGAGTGCAACAGGCTGTGAAGGAAACTAGAGCATATTTGAATTTATCTATTCTAAGAAAAGAAATAGATTGAAGCATAAGAGGTTGAATGGTTTGATTTTTGTTTGTTACAATTTAAAGTTTCAAGAAAGGTATATGAAAACATAAACCAGACAGAAAATCAAGCCAGTTCTTACATATTTTGATCAAACTGACTGGTTCGATCCAATTTTAAAATCATTGATTACATCTGGATTAAGTTTGACACAAGGGTGTGGTGTAGTAGATGAAAATCAAGCTCATCCATTTTCAAAACCTGGGTTAAGGCCAATTCTTATATCTAGTAAATCACAATTGTTTTTAGAAGTGATTTGACATACATCTATTGAATGGAAGTTTTGTCTTTTAAGTCATAAGATATGTAAATGCCATATTATAAAGTTCATCAACAAATTGTCCTTTCCAAATTATTATGTTCGTTGAACATGTAACCATATCAGTAGTTAATTTCTTTTCTTGATTTTTAAAATTTTTAAAATTATATTTTTAACAACATTTTCTATCTTTATATTTTAATTATTTTAAACTTTAGTTAAAATTTTAAACATGATCAGTTTATCAATCCCTTACTTTGCATTACAGTGGCAGAGACAAGAAAGAGAGCATAGGAGATTAAGATGATACTGACAATGGCAGAGACAACAGCTGACTTGTGATTATTATGTTCGTTATATATATATTCATTTATAAACAAATAAATACATAAATTTATCCATTTAACCAAAATAAAATCTGTAATATTATCCGTAATTTTAAACTACCTTAATTGCTTCTTATCAATTACATTAAAAAGTTTTCACTTATCCTTATACAAAATCAAAACATGCTAAGTATTTTTTTTCAAAAAGTTTGATAGACTAGCTCACAATTGATCTGTTGTTGGTTCATACTTTCTTTCACTTAGAAATCTTCTTTCTCCTTCTAAAATATTCTCTTCCACTGTTATTTCAATTTCTAGTGAACTTTTTATATTTTTGAGTTAAGATTTCGAAAATTAAATTTTCATTCGTAGACGGATACTTGCAGTATAATGAAAAAAAAAAGGCTGCCACTTTGACGTGAGAAGAAGAATCAATCGAGGTGAGCAAAATTATAAGACTAGTTGTTCGTCTCTGAGCCATTAATTATATTGATGGATACACCTCAACCGGCTATACATTGGAAAATTACCATAGAAAAGAGTGCAAACGTAGCTATAGCATATTCCAAGAATCAGAATGTAGCCACCAACAAAGAAAATTGGATAAAGACTTAATCAAATCTAGAAACTTGGTTGCACAATCTTTGAAAATTAAAGGTCATATCAAATTTGTAATTTGCAATGGTTGGTATTGCGATCGTTGTTGTCGGATCATTATTAAAACTTACTCTCATTGAATTGAAATTTTAAATCTATTCTTGATGGAAGGTATATAAAATGAGATGGAGAGAAATATTTAAGGATTTTCAATGTAAATATAAATTATAAATTGGACTGTTCAAAAGAGAAAATTGCTTTAAATTGTTAGATCAAATTTTATGATAGAATGCCATTGTCTTTCGCATATATTAATCGGAAAATAAATAGTTAATAAAGCTTTACGTTTATAAACCATTACTAAAATTAATCGCTTGACTAATATAAATTACCTGTCAACGGTCCCAAGTTTTGATATAAAAATCTAGATTAATATTTCAAATTAACACCACCATCTGGATTACTTACGGAGTTGTCCCATAGCATAGTCCATTCAACATGTAAAACAAGTTGCCATAATTTGCTAATATCATTCACCTGAGTAAAGTAGTTTTGACGCCAAAATTCATATAACTTTATCACAAATTTCCACAAACCCCTTTTGTTTGGACCTTGCTTGATAAGACATCCAGCCAGCACACATAGCAGCTGATAGCATATCAATTCCGCCATTATAAGACCTGTCAATCGATATTCGTTTCCCACATGCATGCTCGTTACCAACCCAGACCTTGTCATTTCATGGCTTGAATAGATAGTTTATTATAGCCCCAAGCCCCCAACACATGATACTTGCAAACATTTCGAATCTTCTTGCTGCTTGGTTTCACTTTCATTCAATGCGAGTAGTTCTTATTTTATTTTCTTTTCTTTTTGTCAGTCAGTGTGAATCCGACCACACGCGTCGACTAAATGACCTATGTAGCTGCAAAATGTGGAAACAATTTCAATTAAATATTGTTTAATTAGCAACTTGCACCGCACCCGTCATAAAACAGAAAAGAATGAATGACAGTTCATCATGTTTTGTCTCTTTGCTTATCGAGCCATATTCTCAACTGAAAAGGAGGCGGCGAAGAGGAGTTATATGCCTTAATGCGCTATCAAAGATGGTTGCGAATTTCGATTATATAACATTTAATGGCTGTCAGGTTGTCCTCACTGATTGCAATTTCTTCAAAATGTTCTTTTCGACGAAGAAAAGGATATTTCCGCATAATAATTTACTTTACCAAAAAGAACTGTAGAAATTTCATGAATTTTTTGCGAAGTTGTTAGAAAATATTTTCCACTTAAAATTCTAAAGTACATTGACATATAGTATAATCTGTGACATCCATCGTATTAGATATCAAGAGAATAAGAATAAGAAACCTTTACAGAATCATGTATCTAAACCGGAACCTAGTCAGCAGTCACTTGTATATTCATTTCACGACCATTTCATGCATAAAATATCAAAAACAAAAGGCCAGATTCCCATCCTCAGAGAAGTAATAGAGTATCAAGAACATAAAACAGATAAAAAACCAAAAAATGGAAAATAAAAGCAAAGGTTAAACAGAAGAATAGAAGAGAAGTCAAATTCGAAGTGGGGACTTAAAGGATCATGCACGTGAAGAATGACAATAAGTACTACGGCGCCCGATAGCAGACTTAATGATGAAGGAGCTGTCTCGCTCCTACTTTTCGTGTAACGACAGACGTATAAGAAGTAATGGATCTTTGATGTCAGATGAGATGAGAGGAGCCAGGACTTATCGATCGATGTCCCAAGTTTTCACATGATTATTCAATCACCTTTCCAAAAAAAAAAAAAAAACCCCACCGACAGTGGGCGATAATTTGGGCGGAGCCGTGTCATATGCTATTTGTTTTCTTTGTTCTTTTGTATATTAATGATGAGTTATATTAATTCATCTATCAAGTTCCCGAAAATTAAAAAAAAAACATTCATATAAAGAAAAGAAAGGGTGGAGTTTTGGTTTGTCCTTAAAATGTTAAAAATCTTTATATACGTAAATATATAACAAAAATAAAAGCAAAAAATAGCAACTTAAATAAAATGTGTAGAAAATTTTCTATCTTCTAGTTCACTTTTTGGGAGTCATGTCTTTTGGTGGCTCTTAAATTCCAGATCTCCTTTAACTGCAAACTCTTTATCAGCATGTTCTAATGATCATATTGCGTATCAAAGCATAATTAATATGACTGCTTACACACAAATTGGAATATATGGCCATTAGATGAATTAAAAATAGATGAAATAAATATGTTGTTGCGTCACATGTTTTGGCAAAAGGATTCATTTGAACCCTAACATTTGCACAAACATTTAACCCAATCCTAAATGCTTTACCGTACTAAAAAAGAACTTTAACATTTCAGAAGTTGATTTAGTTTGCTTTTTGTTAACTACAAGAAAAGAAAAGCCAAGATTGCATCCTCAAGTCCATGCGCATCCAGTCCAGTGCCTTTGCGGCTTCACCCACATCCACTACTCTTTGGGTCATTTAAACAACCTATTATCTTTAATTTGTTAAATTTTTCAAGCACATGGTAAATACCTTTTTCTAATTAGATCTTCTAATGGTTAATATAATTGACAAATTGCCCATTTGATATAGACGCTTCTTTTGGACTCAGATTTATTTCATGTTTGTTACATAGGTTGAATCCCTACTTGCCCATTTTGTGAGTTGATGAGTGCAGTCTTGTTATCATTTAATGCTCGTGTAGTAGAACTTTCTAGAATTTATAGCTGCAAATTGATTAATATGCAATGAAAAGAACGTCTCCTTCCATATTTTGCACCATTTAATTATCGTTGCTAAAAGCTCCTTCTAAGATACATAGTTCCGATGGCGTATTGCGATTTCCTTTCTTTATATGAAGATTGTGCCTATGTGATCTCGCCTTTTTCTGCCTTTCTCTTACATCTTACCAGCGTCAAGTCTAAATCCTGGATCATGAGTTTCTCGTTATTGTTCTTTCTCTTCATATCGATCACTTGAACATCCAAAATTTGTATCTCAGCCTACAACTTTTAAGCTTCTTCTTTTTCCTTGAGAGAGTCTTTAGCCATGGCAATTGTTATCATTTTCTTTGAAGTCTATAAGCTTTACTTATCTTGCAACTAAGTAGTTAAATCCAAAAAACTAATACAAAAGACAAATCAAATCAACTACTAAACATTATTGTGAAGAGGGCAAAGTATATGGGCCTAGCCGGGATGCCCAACTAGTAAGGACAAAGCTTTGATGGGGAGTTAGGGTGCTATCAATCTAAAGTCTAAATTAATCGTTTATTAAATGTTAAGATTCTTTTTAAACTCTCCAAAAGTTAAAGTTAAAGTTCAATTTTAATGCACCATTATGATTCAAATTGACCTTTCAACCCACATGTTTTCACTATCAAGATAACCTAAATCTAATACCACAATAGGAATGAAAATAAACGAAATAGTAGTGATATTTATCTAAAGAGGTGAAAATGTGTTTCATTTATAATATTTTCACCAAGATACAAGTTCAAAGTGTTCAAAATAAACCATAATATTTATATAATTTTCAATAAGTAACAATAAAAATAACATTCTACTAAAAATCCTACTGAACTAGTATGTAGTCTTACCCTTAACTAGTATAGAGATTGTTTTCAATAGAGCTATAAGTAAAAGAAAAAAGTTTTTAAAATTTTTTAAAAAAAAAGCTAAAAACATAAACAAATAAATGTATAAAAATAAAAATAAGTAAATAAATAAACAGACAAAAAGAAGAAAAATAAATAAATAAGCAATTGAAAGAGAATAAATAAATAAAGAGGCAAGTACTACAAACAAAAGTATTAAGCTAAATACAAGACACATGAAAAAAGAAGGACCTCTTTATGTAAGATATTTTATAGTTAAAAATATCAACAAGTTATCTCATCATCCATTTTGTGCTATATCAGTACTGACGTATATAAATTTATGTTCCAATATGCCACATAGCATAACATGACCTATGGTTTCAAATAAGCTTAAATTTATTTTTTAATTTTAATAATATTTACTAAACTCTAATTAAATCTAATAGATATAAATTAATCTAAATAATCTAAATAAATTATTAAGTATACGTCGAGAATATTATTATTGTTGCCTTCCCTTGTTATAAGAATAAACTAGAGTTTTGCTTATTGAGCAAACTCAAGGATACTTTAGCTTGAATATGTTTACTTTTACAACAGCTGGTCTTGTTTAATTAAATTTGTATGGTTTAAATAAGCAAACTCATGATCACATGAATTTAAATGTAGATTTAGGAATAACATTAAGATATACTTAGGAAAAAGTTGTTACCTAACGGATTTAGAAGTCACATAAGATGTAGTTGATAAAATTTTTACATATCTAATTTAAGTTTAGTTAGTTTGTTGAGCAAATTTAAGATTAACTAAATATGATGAGGTCCTAACCTATTAGAGAAATCAGAGTAATCTTTCTAAATAGTAGTGAGGGCTATTATTTTGAATAAAATAGTAAAAGTAACTAAATACACGATTAAAGTTCTAATCTTATTTGATAGTCATGACTTATAATCAATTTTTTTTTACATTTATATTTTTTGAGTAGAATTTACCCTGCTTAGTATAGTTGATACTAAATTAGTGAACCAAATTTCTTCGATAAAGGTTATATTTGAGAAGAGTTCTCAAAGTCAAATAAAAAATTGTATGTTCATTTGTGTTATGGCTACCATAATGTACCGGTCGGCACCTACTTACCCAAAAAATGGTATGATAAGTACTGAATTTATACCAACTTTAATACTGGCTGATACTGGTCTTATCAACTAGTAACGATTACTACCAGTAGGTTTCTGAAATATTAATTTAATAACAAAATTAAATGAAAATTTAAAAAATCGAAGGATTAAAAAAACCATAACTCTAGAGCACCTTTCTTCCTAGTCTACACTTCTATAACAACAACAACCCACTCTCTGTTCTTCTCTGTAACTCCAACAGCCAACCACCAGGCCTTTTGCTTGTTGCAACTTCGCCAGATCTGTCCACTACCACTCATCACTGCTTTAGTTCAGATCTCTTTTGTCCTCCTACCGCTCTCCATTTGTTGGATTTGTCCTTTTTGATGTTCTATACCAGTGTCATGGCCTCTCTTTATCATTGCTCGCCTTCTCCTCATTGTGTTATGTGTATGATTTAATAAAGATAAATGTATTAAAGAGAATAAGTTGGGTTTTTAAAGCATTAAAGTTGCTCACTCTTTTAGAAAAGATTAACGAATTAAATAACAGAAAGTAGGTGTCTCTTTTAAAATATTACAGTTGTTCACTTTTTTTACTTCTCTTCATTCATGTCCAACTCAGACCTAAATTATTTGATTTTACCTATTTCCCCTTCTTATAGATTATGGTAGTAAATATATAAAGAGGCTTGTAAATAGTAGCTCAAGTATTTAATATTTACAATTATGAAAAGATAATTGATCACAAATAAACCTTTTCTTTTCTCTTTTCCATGTGTTACGTTACTTAGAAACATAATATGAGAGTTTTAAAAAATCAAATTTGTAAGGATATAAGATTATTTTATATGTTACTTTTAAATTTATTTTTTCATAATTTACAATGATAAATTAAAAGGGATGATTTTTTAAATTTATAAAATTAAAGGACTATTTTGTAATTTTTAAAAATTATCGGAAATAGTACGTAATATTTACTGTTATCGGTACCTTACTATACCAAAACTAAATCAGATACTAAGTCTGGTATAATATTCGTAACATTGATATTCATTATGCAACATTGTTATAATCCCTGCTAAGGATTTGGTATTAAATTTTTAGAGATATATCCGTATTATACAGATGACAAAATGTATGAACATTTTGAGTTGATTAATGTCTCACATAACTTTAATTATAACATGTAAGATGTATCTCAACACTATG
This sequence comes from Erythroxylum ulei, assembly GCA_027564395.1. Lineage (NCBI taxonomy): Eukaryota > Viridiplantae > Streptophyta > Magnoliopsida > Malpighiales > Erythroxylaceae > Erythroxylum > Erythroxylum ulei. Next base: position 81,505,128 of record JANITX010000212.1, on the reverse strand, counting down.
ATAGTAAGATGTAAGAGGTTGCATAAAGTAGAGCTGAGTTGAAAAGTACAGTATCATGATGAAATTTTTTTAATTCAATTTAGCCTACTAAAAGCATAAATATAACCTACAGTGAAAGACATTTGTTATAATATGATAATAGTTGTCAATCAAAAAAAATATTTACATAACTTTTCTTATCTATACGTATTATGTAGTTCATGCTTATGAGTTTTTGATACTAAATTTAGATTCAACATCATTATAATATTCAAGGTATGACAGAAATAAAATTTTGAGTAAACATAATTGATCCATATTTATTCAAAAAACTTGTACTTATTGGATTAAGGGAAACTTATGTTTAACATAAGTCGAAAGAATATAAACTTGGACAACAAAGGCTATCTTTTTATGCTATATTGATTAAATCAACACAATGAGAATCATAAAGTTATATACAATGATGTATATTTATATATCCTTTTGATTATAAATCTTATGAAACTTTTGAAACTTGTTAGATTGAAAAATAACCAAATCAATCTTAAGTATAAGGATGATGATGGTAGTCAATTGTTAAATCTTATACAAGTGATGTAGTGAATATAACAACAATTTACAAAAGGATGATATTTTTATTTCATTAAATGTACTAATAACTTTATGTGATGTAGTCATGCATATTAAATTAAATATTGATTTAAAATTTTTAAAAGTTCACATTGTTTAAATCTAACAAAAATTAAGCATTGAGAATGTTGAAACATTTTGATGAGATCGAAGTGATGAGATTTTAAAAATTTTCAATTATTTATAAGGATTGAGATATTCTAGTGAACACCTTCACAACTAAATTCTATTTAAGTATAGATTTATGTATAGAGGAATATACAATATGAGATATTGTATGGTGCAATATTATTTCTTCTACAACTATATCTATTATAATAACTTTCCTTCAACTGTTCCAATTAAATCAATTAGTAAGATTTGATATTAGATATAAAATGCTAAGACATTGAAAGAGTTGAAGTTCATGATTTTCGTTAATCGTTTTGCAAGCTTTATAATTTAAAGCTTTCAAAATATCGCAAGTGCATGGGTTGTGGGTTATAGTATGTGAAGTGTTGATCCCACGAGGGGTTGTGGACTAATCTAATCCTAAGTTCTATATGGTTAGAAAATTTTTAAATGAAAATAAAACGGGACAGGAAACTAAACACGGATAATTGTCAAAATATTAATTTGCAAAATTAACTCAACAAAATCAAATATTGAGCACCAACAATTCAACAATGGGAAATCATACAAGAGAATTTACCAAATTATGAGAGAGAGATTTATCCCATCATCAATGCTAATCTAATTACTTTTTGTGTTATTGTGGTGTTAATTCTAGATTATCGTAAGGTAGATTACTCTCTCTTGAGTTATAATCATTAAATCTTAAATCATAAACCCTAATTGAATTATGGAATTTGCAATATCTCAATTAATAAAAGACCCACAACTCTAATTAGGTCTTAAGCTCTTTAATAAACTACTAGGTCTCACGCGGGATTTTTCTCCGCACAATAACTGATATGATTAATCACTTAACTCTCATTAATCCAATCCAATCATTTTTATCTTATTCACCCTCTCGGTTTATTACCAAAATATGCAAATACCGTAATTAATTACAACAACCAATCACAATAACACATAAATAAATATATTAGCAGTGAATCAAGGTAAAATCTCAAAGGAAAAGTTAGAACATCATCAACAACCCAAGATCCATCATCATACAACCCATCATCATCTCATACATTCAATAAACGAAAATAAAGATAGAAAGGAGAAAGAACTTGGATTGAATGACCCAGGAAGCCGATAGCGTCGAAAGACCTGCTTTTTTCCTCCTCTCTCTCTCTTCTTCTTCTCTCCCTTGAAGCTTTCCCCAAATTGCAAAAGTGGAGGCTCTCCTTTAGGGTTCCATCTCTCTCCTATTTATAGTATTTCTATTTTGAGCAATCCTAGAGCTTTTTTAGGTCTGAAAGGTCAGAAAAGCTACTCGAAAACTCAAGTCCGGAAGGCAGTTCGCATCTGTCTGCTCGTAGGCCACGATCTTGGCACTATCCCCTTCTGTCACGATCGTGGCAGAACATGCCACTATGGCTCCTTGCATCTGCTTCTGTCACGATTGTGGCTTATTTTCCACGATCGTAGGCCTGGGTTTGGCTCCAGGTCTTCTCCGAATCTCCTTTGTTCTTATATATTTGCCCTGAAACACTAGGAAACACGTCACGCATCTCAAAAACATAAAATTGAAACTCAAATGTGTGCTTTAACCCATAAAACACTCAAAACACAAATATCTCATTAACTAATACAATTCTCACCTAAACACGTGCTAATTGATTAAGTTTAAACTCACAAAACATGATACAATCTATGACTATCAATTTTAGGATGTAATGTTTAGTTGAAGCATATATTAGCCACTAAGTTTAGAACTAAATTAGATAATAAAAGGTTATGAAATATCCAAAAGATTGAATATAATCTTACAGACTCATTAAATAAATTATTTGTTTTAATGTAAACTTATAAGAGAACCGTTCTCAAGATAAGTGGTAAGAGTAAAAAGAAATTTGAAAAGTTCAAATCTTACTATAATGCATCCAATTGAAACTAGTACCTTTATTAATACATTTAATATAAAGTTGAAAGGCTATGAAACATTGAAAGATTTACTTTTATAATGAAATCAAAGAGTTTGTTAGGAGATGATTGTGAATTCATCGTATTTACAAGAAGGTTAATGGGAGTATAGATGTCATTTTTAATGGAAATACGTGGAAACATATTACTCATATAGAATAAAAATTCATATTTTCAATTGTTGATAATATAATTGTCCAAGAAAAATTCATATTAGATAAAAAAATGTAACAACTTAATTTGAGAAATAGATTTATAGAGATAAAATATGAAAGTTGTTTATCTATTTTAGTATAAACACATACATAATGTACTGAAAGTGTTTAGCATTTAAAGTATGTAATTTTTTGAAGTAGTAAAGATACTTATTATTTTATGTATAATTTAATATTTCTTTTCCCTTAGAAAACGGCTCCTCATGTTCGTCTATATTACAAGTCTCGTCACAGCAAATAGTGAAATTAGTAATTCAGATTTTGAAATGATATCGTTTGACGATAGTATTTTGTGAATATTGGGCCTCATAACACATCTAAGTTAATCCAGTGGACCAAGTAGATCAAGAGCTTAAAATAAAAAGCCCTTCAATTGATTTAACTATGTATTGAGAAAAGGTACGATCACCATGTAATAGGAAAATAATTATTGAAGCACGTTTATAACAATTCCACAAATTAACGCATCTCTTAAGTGGTTAGGCTGCAGAACAGTAATTTTTAGTTTTGAGGTGTGGCAAATTAAGAAGATTCTTCGAAGTTCATTTATATTTAAAAACTTGAAAAGCCTCATATATCATGCAAGTGAAAAAGGACACTCTGGTGATATTCGAAAAGCGTCATATAGCAATATATCGTACAAAAATTAACCTCCCCGTATATTTACCCCATTAAGTTTGTTCACCATAAGTTTAGCATATTTCTACCAATATAACAACCTACTCTAGTGAATCATAATATACATCATTATTACTGCTAAATTTGAACTTTCAACTCCTTTTTTTTTTCAATTTCCTGTTATATAATTGTAGTATCATCAGAACCAAATAATTAGTAATTCTACTACCTAACCAGTAAAAAACTTGATAGGTCTATAATTAAAGAAGAGATATATGTAATAAGAGTCACTAAGTTTCCTTGATTCTCACTATGTTTGTTTTCTAATTTACGCCTTAACATTGATATTGTATACTCTTTTTGTTGTAGATAAGTAATTTATGACATATTTGGAAGCCTTCATATCATTAGACCGATGCTTTTAGAAAATAAAAAATAAAATATCAATTTTCATTTTCTGGATTTTTATCTTTACAACCAATATTAAATCATTTTAATTACGTACTCCTTAACACATTCATTTTAAGAATAAAATATCAACTATGTCTTCTTTAATATGGCCAATACCTTAATATTCAAAGAAATCATATGCTCTTGATAAAATATTATTTCAGAAATGCCTAATTATGTTCGTGAGGTAGTATCCTTAAATAAATGATTAAAATTGAACATCTCGACGAAGAAAATAGCATATGTAGTTTGATCTACTTTTACATCCATAATATTGCATTTCCGTTTATCAAGCTAGCCCTTAATTCTAATTTGTACTGTACATATGAAACTCTTACAATGAATCACGGGTTAATAAATATATGCACAAGTTGGCTGAACTCTCTTGACTTTACTTTTAGTAAGATTCCATTAAATTTAAGTTATATGATTAAATTTTAAACAATTTTTTTTTGTTAAGTAAAAAAAAATTAATAACCTTAAAATGTTTTAAAAATAAAACAACAACATTTTGATTTGAATTGTCACCATAAACATATCAATGAGAAGTTGTGTCTTGAAAAAGCTTTATCAACGATGCTAAATATTAAGTGATTCAAGTTTTACTCTCTTTTTTTTTTCAATTCAATGGAAACTAAGTCCATAATTCTATATTTATTAGTTCACTGACTTAACTATTTAATTGTTCAAATTTGATAGTATACTTTTTAAATTTTCCATGTCTAGAACTTATCTGATAGTTACGTAGGGTTAATTAAAGGCATTCCATAGTCATCTTTTGCTATACTCGCCTATTGATTTTTAGACAAATAAATGCACGTAAATTGCTTGTATAAGACAATGGTAAGTTGCCAACTTTCCACCATGAGTTTACGGAGAATTCATTGAAAGACTCAACCAGCTCCCAAAACCATTTAAAGGTGTTCAAATCATCCAAGAAGAAAGGAAAAGTTGCTGCAAATAGAAAAGAGGCATGACATCACTGTAGAAAAATGTCGGGTAAAAGAAGATTATGCTAGTTAATATTATGAGAAGATGATGGTGTAAAATGAGGTGCCCAACATCGTATTGTTATCTCTCTCTTCTATTATATTATTTGCTCCTCTTAATTGTATACTAGATGATATCTCACATTTTAAAGTTATTTTTGTTAGTATGTAGTAGGAGCCTTATTACGTACCCCAGATCTATATGAAATGATCAGAAACGAAAGTAATGCAGAATACCTGGATCTCGGTTCCATATCTGATTCTGATGCCGATTTCAAACTCCAAACGTCTTCGAATCTTCCGGGACCTTTAGCAAAAAGTGCTCACCGGCTCACGGACAAGGCCTTTCTACAGTTTCCTCAAGTTCCGAGCTTCCCTAATGGGTCAGGAATTCTTATGCTCGTGAACGTTCTTTTCAGTAACTGCAAGAGACCTTACCCTTATATAGCTTCCATATTGGGCTTCTCCATCATAAGGCCGATATGGACCTGGTTCACACTAATCGGGACCCATTTTTCACTCGAACTTCGACTCATTAATCTAGATCATTTATTGGGCCACTTTATTATCTTTATCTGAATCAAATGACGTAACTTAACTAATAATTTATTTAAAAACTAAAATTGCAATTAATGTTAGTCCAACCTTATGAGACATGGACAAAATTGTCCCTAGGGACAAAAATGTCTAACAATTTTTACAATAAAACATAGGAAGTCCTATTTATAGAAGTTTGAAGCAATGAAATTTCATTTACCGCCTTATCGTAGAACTTCTTATAATAATTAATTTCTTTCGAATTCCTTTACAGCCATTTATTCATTTTTCTAGATATTTCATCCATTCAACCGCTTCATACTCTTGTAAGTAGATATTTCTTTCACTTGCTTGAAATTTCCTTAGTATTACCAAAAACTTTTAAAAAGAGATAAGTTGGTGATCATATAATGCTCTCAACAAGTAATCTCTATTAGTTTTGCTCTTAAAATCATCTCAAGTTTTCAAAATTCTTCAAACTTGATTATGTTTTGTGCCTTAGTAAATACATATGCAACTTAAACTTTTATCATGATATATTTCATCTCAATATTGCCTTGCAACACCTTTTTTCAAATAAATTGATAGTTTACCTCCAAGTGCTTCATCCTTAAATGAAAAATTGAATTTTCTGTCAAACAACTTGCAAATTGGTAATTATAATATAATTTCAGTCCATAGTCAACTGGATGATGGAAATCTCCTAATGCCTACATTAACCATGTGTAATATGATTATAATATAATTAAAATTGTCTCTTGTTCAACAAACCTTCTCTTCGTCATCTTATGTGATAATAAGGTCATCTATGTAAACTAGCACTATATATAGCTTCTTCTTCTGAACTTTCATGACAAACTTGAGTCTACTAGTGCCAATGAATATCAACTTTTTAAATAAAATTTGTGTTATCTTACTGTACCATGCTCTTGGTAATTGCTTTAAACCATATAGGACTTTCTTCAATTTGCATATGTAACTCAGTTGAGCCTTGCTATTGAAACCCTTCAGTTGTTCCATGTATATTTCTTGATTTAACTCTCCATAAAGAAATGCATTCTTAACATCTATATGCAAAAATTTCTAAAATTTGCTAGCTATAGAGCTAGTAGTACACTTACAGTAGTGATCTTGGCTATTAGACCAAATTTCTCGTCATAGTCAAGCTCATATTTCTATCAAAAACCTTGGCCCACCAAACAAGCCTTTTATGTCTCCACCGATCCATCAGGATGAGCCTTCACTTTGTATATCCATTTACATGAGATGGGATGGACTTTGGTAGGTGGTGCGACTAATTCTCATGCATGTGCATATTTGGGATTTGGCTTTTAGATCCTTATAGATCTTTTTAGTTGTAATTAAGGAATTCCCTCCTCTAGCCTTCTATCTAACATTTCTTTTTAAAACAAAAGAAGGGAACTTCATTAATAACCATTGTCAGCAGCTAAGGCTAAAGCAATACAAACAGGGAAAAATAAATGCCAATAAACAAGACTTGACATAGAACTAGTATGTCTCGCAAGGGAGTGAGTTACACAGTTCGTAGATCTTTTACAAAAACCAAAATGAATATTATTAATGGAATAAAAAAAATAAGCAATCATTAATAATCAAATCGACATCAGACCGATTGCGAGTAAGTGAGAGAAGGCTCTAAATAACCAATTGCAAATCAGATTCAATAATAATATAATGTAAGTTTTTCTTTTTAACCCAGCTTAAAGCCTCGCGAATACCCATAGCTTTTGCTGTAGACGGATCCAAAACACCCGGAAAAATATTACTACCAGCAGCGATACAATCGCCATTGCTATTGCGAACAACGAAGCTAGTACCAGTCTTTCTAGACTCCTTGAAAATAGCAACATCTGTGTTGATTTTAAGATAGCCATCCGGTGGTTTTTGCCACAAAATAGGGGTGGAAAGGGCGTTGTGTAACACTGCAGTTCGGTGTCTCCTGGTAGTAGTCCAATTTCTCAACATCAATCGGGCAAGAAAAAGAATAGCTTGAGCTAAATGCTTAAGGCCATGCTAAACCAAATCATTCCTATTCTTCCACAAAGCCCAACAAATGGAAATAGCCAAACACAAATCATCACCAGTATAAGTATGGGCGACAAAAGAAAACCAAGCAGGTGGCGCAATAGGGTTCGAATGAAATAAACCCAATTGAGAATGTGACCATACCTCTCTAGCACAACTGCACTCAAATAAAATATGTGAAACAGATTTCAGCCTAAGACCACAAATAGAACACAAAGGCTCTTCTATCTAACATGGTCTCTCTTCTTTTAGAGGCCTAATGTGTATTTTAGTCTACCATATACTCTTCTCTTTTTCTTACGGTCTTGCTTTAACCTGATCAAGTGATGGCTCAACATTAATGTCTTCTTTTTATGATGGTTATATTTCTTTGGATTTTGCTTACACCTTTTTTGTCCTTGTTTCTCAATTTTCTTTGAATATAGTAATAATGGTACTTATGGGGATCACCTCGAAGATGCTTCATCAAATATTATATTTCTAGATATGCATCATCATCCAATTGTTGGATCACAACACCTTTATCCTGTTCATCATCGTAACCCACAAATATGAAATGAATTGTCTTCTTATCAAAATTTTTATGTTCCTTATTAGACACTTTATAAATTGAGAATTGATTTTATAATTTGTTAATGGGATTATAATCCCCTGATCATAAGTATTACATATGCTAAATTAGTCTTATAAATGTGTATATATATATAATGGTATTAGAGTCAAAGAACTTGGCTTTTCTTCTACGTCAGTTTATGCTTACAATTCTACCTAGGTGAGCAAAACATTGCACTTTCTTTAGGTCACCACTTTTGGGTGACCATTTATTTTCATAGCTGGTACCAGTAGGGGTGCCTCACGAGGCAAAGCAAACCCCTAAAGTTCGACTGCCTAAAGGTTTACACACACGTCACATGTGTTGATCAAAATCTTTGGTCTCCTTTCCACACACTGCCATGTGTAGGCGGATCCATCAATGCCTTCAACTCCGACTCTAGTGTCAACTCCTGTAACTAGTGTTTTTAACAATTTGAATTTGTTTACCACCACCATTTTTATCCCTCTCTTACCGCTGCTCCTTTAGTTCCCTGGTGTTTTGGTGTGATTTTCACTTAGGGTTATCACAAAAATATTAACTTTTGTATAAATATTGTCTTTTGTCTTTATCCATTTATATAGGTGTTACATCATATTTATATTATTACATCTTTGTGATAGGAGTAGGGCCACTGCTAGGATTTCAAAGGTTTGCTTCATTTTTTTAGTTTTTTGGTTTGGCATTTGACTCACTCACATTATTTTGGAAAATTTTATTTCTATGGCTGATGAAAGCAAAATTTTTATTGTCAGGAATGTCATTCCAATGACATTAAAAATCACATAAATAAAGTTAATTGGCTTTAACTATTTTATTTGTGTAAGATAGTTCAACTTTATTTATGAATTATTTTTAAGGATCATTACCTTATTGATGATCCTCTATTGGATTATAAATGCAAGGAATGGTTATGCGATGATGCTCGATCAAAAATTTAAAACTCTATTGACAATAAGTCCTTAGTCTCATTAACGAATTATTTGGAGTTTATGTTTTTTGGAAAATGAAATATTTATAGAATTTATAAAGTGTGTAAGGGATTTTATTAGGATGAATAACAAGACCAATCCCTTTAATCTTATTTTATAAACTTTAAAAAGATCTACAAAGAATTAAAAGTTTTGTTACCATTTAGCCCTAATATTAAAGTCCAACAATCTTAATAAGAGCATACGACAATCATGAGTTTTTTTGCTGGACTTAACTTCCTGTTTAAGGTTGCTAAGTCTCAGATTCTTTCCAACGCTTAAATTTCCTTCTTGCATGAGGTCTTTACTCGAATACTCCGTATAAACACTAATGCATTTATTACTCTACCCCTCAAATCTCTAGTTCTCTTGTGAGTCGAAATAATGATTATGACTATGAAAAATCATCCTAGTGGAATACTAACAAAGACGGAACAAGAATTTGGATTCAAGATACTAGAGGAATCATCTAACAATATTGTCATAAACCATACCACACCAAATGCACTTGTTAAAAGGTACAAAAAAAATTAGAAAACTTACTCAGCTCATGTAGCAGCTACTACCATGTCATCTAACTCATCTGTTGATAAGACAATTACAGTTTGCAAAGATGAAGTTGTAAAGTTTATTCAGTACCAATAAGCATTGAAAAGTCCATCTTATCCTATCTCCTCTATCGCTGATGCAGGTAACACACCTACAAAGTATCTTTTTTCCTCTTCCTTTCAATAGGTCATTCATTCTAGAGCTTTAGATCATATGACAGGTAATCCCAATCTTTTTTTTAACTTTCCAAAGACACTTATCTCCTTCTTATGTTACCTTATTAAATGGATCTACTTCCTTTGTCGTTGGCTCTGACACTCCTAACCCTACTCCATTATTATTATTATCCTCTGTCTTACACTGACCTGGATTGTCATTTAATTTACTATATGTAAGTAAACTTACTCGTCCTCGTCCCTTAAATTGTTATGTCTCGTTCTTTATTGATCATTGTCTTTTTCAACATCTTATGACGAAGAAGATTATTAGTAAAGGATTTGACTTAGGAGGTCTATACATTTTGGATACCTAAGTGAGTCGATTGATAGCCTATTCTCTCAACCCCATTTGAAGCTCACTGTCACTCAAGACACCCCTCCCTACCTTTATTGAAGAGGTTATGTCCTTAATTTCAAAATTATTCTAGCTTCGAATGTAAGTTTGGTCAATTCGTCAAACACTATTATGTGGCGTCCCTTCCCTGAGTTAATAAATGATTTAGTTTTCCTTTTTAATTGGTATATTGTATTATTTAAGGTCTTTGTATTATAGTGTCTAAAATTGGTTTTAAATACTTTGTTGCATTTGTTGACAATTTTTCTCATATGACTTGGCTTTATCTAATAAAAAATCATTTCAAACTATTCTCCTATTTTACTACTTTTTTATTGAAATCAAAACAAAATTTAATCTTTTTATCCATACTTTAAGAAGTGATAATGTCAAAGAATACTTTTCCACATTGTTCCAACACTACATACTTTAAAATGGTATTCTTTATCAATCTTCATATAAAAAACTATGATTTGCTTGAAACAGCCAAAGAACTCTTATTCGAAATGAATGATCCCAAATAATTTTAGTTTGATGCGGTCTCCAAAACTTGTTTTTTGATCAATTGTATGCCTTCATTTGTTCTTTGGCGTGAGATTCCTTATAACATCCTTCTCTTTACTAAACTCATATTCTCTTTTACACCATAAATTTTTGGCAATATTTGTTTCGTTCATGATGTTTGCCTTCCAGTCACTAAGCTAGCTATTAAATATTTGAAATTTGTATTTTTAGGTTACTCTGGTTTACAAAAAGGATATCAATGCTGCTATCCAACTTTCAACAAATATCTTGTATCTACCGATGTTACCTTTTCCAAACATATTTCTTTCTTTCCTACCTATAAAGGCAAACGACGGTCTATTAATTTATGAGGCTGCCCATCAGATTAATAATGTACCACTATACAACCATAACCACCATTTATTCATCTAGTCTATTATAGAAGAAGAAATCATCCTAATATGAACTCGTTACTTGTTTCTTTTTCGACATCATATCTGACATTGGATGATCTCCCAATTGTCCTTCTCAAAGGTAAATGCCAATGAACTTTTCGTATTTCCTCTTTTGTTTCTTATGATCATTTGTCTTCATAGTCATGTTCTTTTATTACCTCACTTAATTCCATGTCTCTCCTGAAAATTGTTTGTGAAACTTTATCCTATCTTGCTTGGCATAATGCTGTGATAAAAGAGATGAATTATATGGAATTTAATAAACTTAGTTGTTAGAAAGATATCCATAGGATATAAATGGGCTTTTACAAGTAAAGTTAATTATGATGACTCAGTGGCTTGATTTAAAGCATGAATTGTTGTCAAAGGTTATGCTCAGAATTACAGTGTGAATTATTTTGATACTTTGTCACCTGTTGATAAACTAATATCTATCTGTCTATTTATTTTTATATAAGCTATATTTAATTGGCCCTTACACCGGTTAGATATCAAAAATGTCTTTTTACATAGCGATATTTAAAAAGAAATATGTATGGGCAACCACCTGGGTTATTTTATAAAATTTAGTCAAGTCAATAAAATGTTTGGATTGAATAAGAGCAAATTTGAACACTCAGCTTTTTATAACTAATCTAAAATTGAGATTATTCTTCTTATTGTGTGTTTGAATGATTTTGTCATTACCAAAAGTGACTATATGGGCATCTCATCATTAAAATCCTTTCTTCAGAGTCAATTTCACGTGCAGGATTTAGGAGCTATGAAATATTTTATGTGAGTAGAAGTAATAATAAGTAAGAAAGGCATTTCCTATCCTAAAGAAAATATGTACTGAATCTATTAACTGAGATAAGAAAGTTGCGTGTTGAGCCAAGTATTACCCTAATGCCCCTAATTTACGACTCACCAAAGATGGATATTTACTGGAAGTTCTTGAAAAATATTGAAAATTGGTCAGAAAATTAATCTGTCTTGGGTGTTGAGTCAAGTATTACCCTAATACCCCTAATTTACAACTCACCAAAGATGGATATTTACTGAAAGTTCTTGAAAAATATCGAAGATTGGTCAGAAAATTAAACTATCTTATAGTAACTGTCAAATTAATGGTACTCTGAAGCAGAAGAGTACGTGAGAAAAGGAGAGTATCTCTGTTTTCTTACTCATTAAAGCTGACTCTACATTTACATATACGGTGCAAGAAGGATAAAAAAGTAAAATAAAAAACTAAAAGAAGCTCCTAGAATATTTACAGCTGGCATTTCTAACAGATGCACACAGGAGAGGGCACTCGTTTCAGTTGTTGTACATCTATCATATTTATTTGTTTTAACACTCCCTATTCAAGACAAAGCCGGTTCTTGTTCTTTAACTCAAAACTGACTTTGTCTTGTCACTTCAAAGTGGGTCTTGAGCAGAGAGTCTGGTTCAAAGTGTGTCTTAGGCAGAGAGTGTGGTCCCATTGCTTTTAGTTTACGTCTCCTTGGAAACAATTTCTTCTTTTCTTTTCCCGTAGCACCTTTGTCCTCTTTCATCATTTGGGGATTCAAATTGTAAATGTTTCATTCGGAACATCAAACGGTGGTGCGCAGATGAGCCGAGAGGTTTTGTTAACAAATCTGCTAGTTGCTCCCGAGAAGAGACATGCTTAAGTCGAACAAAGCCTTTCAGAACTTGATTTCTCACAATATGGCAGTCGATCTCAAGGTGCTTTATCCGTTCATGGAAAACCGGGTTTGAGGCGATGTGCTCTGCTGCTTTGTTGTCACAACTCAGCGGGATGGGAAGCTAGAAATCGACTTGAAGGTTCTCAAGCAGGTAGGATATCCACTGTAACTCTGATACTATTGCGGACATACTTCGGTATTCCGCTTCAGCTGATGACTTACTTACCGTTTTTTGTTTCTTCATTTTCCAGGAGATCAAGGCCGAGCTGAGGAAGACACAGAAACCAGTGAGAGATCGTCGAGTCATTGAGCAGGAGGCCCAATCAGCATCGCAAAATGCTTGGATCTGGAGGCTACTCCTTCTTAGGAAGAAGAGCCCTTGCTCAGGAAATTGCTTCAGGTATTTCACTAAATGTAATGCTGCATTCAAATGTGTAGTCCGAGGGTGTTGCATGAATTGACTTAGGTGTTGCGTAGAGTAAGATAAGTCGGGTCTAGTGAAGTTTAGATAGAGCAGCCTGCCTATTAGCCTTCTGTATGGTTCAGGGTCGGATAAAATTGTGTCATTATCTGTGTCTAACTTTAGGCCAGTGGGAAGTGGAAAGTTCTTGCCCTTTGATTCAAACATATTGGTGTCTCTCAGTATGTCCTGTATATATTTGTGCTGACTGATGTAGATACCTTCATTTGATCTAGCAATTTCAACCCCCAAGAAATTTCGAGCCTGCCCTAGATCCTTTATGGTGAAAGCTCTGTGTAGGGCTTCTTTTACATCCTGAATACCTGCATCACTTTTGCCTGTTATTAGTGGATCATCCACATAAACAGTTAGAGCTATGAAGTCATCTCCTGTCCCTTTCGTAAATAAGCAATGGTCTGCCTCAGATTTGTTGAAACCGATTGAATGTAGCTTAGCACATAATACCTTGTTCCATTGTCTTCCAGCCTGCTTTAACCCATAAAGACTCTTGTTTAATTGGCAAACCTGATGTTTACCAGCTTTGTCATAGCCCTCGGGAGGTTTTAGGTATAACTCCTCATCGACATATCCATGCAAATAAGCGTTGTTAATGTTGAGTTGATAGATAGGCCAATCTTTGGCTGCTGCCACAGCAAGTAAAATTCTGATAGTAACCATCTTTGCCACGGGGGAAAAATTATCGTGATAATCAATCCCAAATTCCTGATTGTAGCCCTTGGCCACCAATCTCGCTTTGTACCTGTCCACGGTGCCATTAGGGTTATATTTAACCTTATAGACCCACTTGGTGTCAATAGTTCTTCTTCCTTCTGGTAGTGAAGTTAGAACCCAAGTATTGTTTTCTTCTAAGGCAGCAAGTTTAGTATCCATTGCAGCCTTCCATTTGTCATCATTTCTGGCTTCATTGTATGATTTGGGTTCCTGGATAATAGACACATTTGCAACAAAACTAACATAATTGTTATTAAATGCAGGTACTTGAGTCATGAAGGGAGGTGTGACTTCTGTGGAATATGGAGGAGTGGTAGGAGAAAAGATTACCGCGGGTTGAGAGATCTGACTCATTGCAACATCCCACTACCATAAGGGAAATACCCGAATACCCGAAGGACATTCAAGTACATACCTTATGATGATGGTATGTTGGAGTAAACAAATCCGATATACACATGGCAATCTAACTAACACATGGCATCAT
>JANITX010000212.1:81387719-81406406 GCA_027564395.1 Erythroxylum ulei | reverse complement strand
TTCCGGTCCCAATTAATCTAGGACAGCCATAAAGGCATGTACACTAGCACCCGTTCTACGGAAGCGGGATGTTACAATCTCCCTTTATATGCAATTTATATCTCTCTAACTTAGAAGCTTATATATCTTGAGTAGATGTTTAATTTCTATCAATTTTTCTCTCTTCAAAATAACTTATCCTTAAAACAATATCTTCGTAAACTTGCTTTAATGATAATGGATCAAAGGTGATTGGTTTATCATTCATGATAAAGGGATAATGATTATTGTATCCCTTATACATAACTCTCCTATCAAATTATTGAGGACACCCTAAAGTATGTGACTTGCTTGCATTAGCATCACATCACATTGCATCTCATCCTTGTACCTCATAATTGTGAAATAAACTAAAACTTACTTGGTTACCTTAACCTTCCCACTCTCACTTAACCATTACTAATTGTATGGTTTAACCTATTTTGTAGTTTCCAGTCTCAACTTCTTCACTAATTCCACACTAGCTATATTGGTACAATTTCCCATCTATGATCATATTTAAAACTCAATACTTGTTAGAATTTTTTTATGGAATGATCATATTGTTTATTCATAGCATCCTCTCTCACATCCATGGTCAATGCCCTCTAATGACCATTATCCTCCTCACTTCGAACCTCTCAGTGCACTCATCATCACTAACATTCTGCAAAATAGGCATGTCATCATGTACTTCCTCTTCAATTAGGGATCCATATTGTCCATCCTCGCTCATCATCATCACTCTTTTGTTAAAACATTGTGGCTATCCTTGTTCCAAACACTTGAAATACTTAATATTTCAATTTATAGCTGTTGACATGGAATCGCTTTTAGCTTTATATCTATTTGGTGCTTGCACTTTCGATTTAGTTATTTTATATTTTGGTTTTGAAATTTTGTAATGAAGAACATTTAATAGAAATATCAAAACAATTAAAAGGTCTCGTTTTAGTTATCTTCATACTTCCATAGCTATATGAACCGCATCCTCCAACTCCACAAAATGGTGTAGCGTTATAATATTGGCGATTTTTGGATTTAGTTCACAAATGAAATGAGTCAGTATTGCTTTCCTAATCTTTCTCTACATTCATCCTAACTATGACAACCTCCATATTCTTACGGTACTCTTTACACTCTTAAGACCTTAAGTTAATGTTTTACAGCATTTAACAGGGATCCTTATTATAAGAACTCCACACAAAAAATTTTCTCATCATTTCATCTCCTCTCATATCTTAATAAATGGCTCTCGATTCCTTATCCTAGTGAGAATTTGTTTGACAGGCCCCTATCCTGATGACTAGGTGACCCACCCAGCACATCATGAAAACCCTTCAGTCGATATTTGATCAAACTAGAAAGTTCCCATGGAGCTAAGCCTTTTCCCTTTTTATTCAAAATAATTTTAACTCAATATTGGAAGTATAGGCAGTGGAGATTTTCAAAGGAAACCTTAGTAGAAATTTTGGACCTTTATTTAAAAATTTTGACAGCATAACAACAACATTTTGATAAAACCAAAATTTTCAAAATCCCTGTAAAGCATATTCAAAACATTTCTATACACAAATGAAAGTCTCCATTATAACTTTTGGATGTCAAGTCCACTAAGAAGCAATTTCAAAAGGTTCAACCATGTTCATGCATTAACTTAAAAAGCATTTATGTACAACCATGTTTTCACAGAACTATGTAGATAACAGGTTCATGAAGATGAAACACAAGTGAAAGACAAAAAAAATGCCGACACAGTAGCAAGTGACAAAGACAATTACTTAAGTAGCGGAGTTCCAACTATTGAAGTCCCTGAGCGTGCAGTTGGGAGGTTATAATTTAAAAACAGAAAATAAAGGATGAGTTAAACGAGCTCAGTGAGTGTTATTGGTTTCCATTCAAAATATTTATACAAATATTAACCTCCATAAAAAATAATTTCTTTTCTTTTCAAGTAATAACCAATGCTCTTACAATAAATATTCTTTTCTTTTCATAAGATCAATGTATATGTAAAACAAAACATATATATTTTTCTGAGATCAAGTTCCTCTTTTCTTGTAAAGTAAACAGTGATGGCAATCAATACTTTCATGAACTTTCTTTTTAAAACATAGACAATCACTAATTTTCTTTGCCATTGAGTACCCTTAGGTGTAAGGTCATAGAGTTGGTTTTGTATCGCTTACCTATGCCTAGTTAAACTCTAATAACGGAGCTGATTTTGCATCGCTTACCCACACCAAGTTAACCACTATATACTGATTATTATGAAGCTAGTTCTGCATTACTTACCCATAACGATGCTAGCACTACTTATAAAGCAGTGGTTACAGAGCTGGTTCTGCATCGCTTACCTATAACAGTGCTAGCACAATATATACTTTATACGTATAGAGGGCAACTCACAAGACATACTGACAGACACAACACCACCCACTTTAGTGACAAACACCCCCAAACACTGTCATGCACGTTAGGACTTACTGTGATCGATATAATCGTATGTATAAAGACCTAACAGTGTACCATAGGCTGAACCACAATTAATACATAAGCGTGCCTCATTTCAATAACAATTCAATTCAAGTTCAAAGTCCATTTCCATGCCAATTTAAAGCATATACAAATTTCAATTCAATGTCAACTCAAAGCATGTGTACATCTCATTAGCTTCCAAGTGCATCCAAATCTCAATTCAATGCTATTCAAAGCATATGTAAACCTCATGAAAATTGACTTTTAAATTCAGGAAGTAGCACCAATGAAATTATTCATAAACATCCTTTTCATAGTAAAGTAAAAACCATCTTTACAAAATTAATTTAAAGATACACTCACAATTTGTTGTTTATCGTTAACCACGTTCACATGTTCAATGTTTTTCCCTTACTAGTCCTGAGTATATGGTGACGAGAAAAGCTTATTGTCTTACTCAATTGTGAGGGAGACTCCTGAAAGGTTCCTAAAACCTATCAAGTACATCTACAACTTACCACTTTGTTTTACAAATTTTATGACAAAGAACTTAGCCAAAATCTTAGCATTTAGTATAAATAAAAATATGTTTTCTTTTCATTCAACCATTGAATAATGTCCATAATTTATACATTCTGTCTTCTTTTCATTTAAATAACGTATATAGTGGATACATATTGTCTTTCTTCCATTGAACTATTGAACTATGTACAACATACATGCTGCGATTGAACAACCATTGGGCCACATATATAGTATCTACATGCTGCCAATTAATAACCATTGAACAACATATATAGGATATGGATATATATGTTGTTTTCTTTACATATAACTAGGTTGTTTTCTCTCCATTTACCATATTGTTTTTCTCTTCATTTAACCATACAATCAGCTTAAACATTCACGCGATTAGCAAGGGAATTCATGTAACCAACTTAAGCATTCATATGACCAGCTAAAGAGGAAGGACAAGAGTGGTTTAGCATACCAAAATCAGGTGGTAGCACGCTATCCATCTTTTCTCTACATGTAGCTAGTGTTGATGAAGATGTTGTCCACGGTTGGAAGCTTAAGCACTACGCCTAAATTATTTCCTAGAGACGCATAAATTATTTCCTAGAGACAAAAACTTGAAAGATTTATGCGTGAAAGGAGCAGCTGCAATTGTCCATCATCAATTCTAGTCCAAAGGAGTAGTAAAATGTCTGTGGAATGAAGGTGGAGCGGCCTTCATCATCCTTGTATAAGTTACATATTGTAGAAAGCTATCCAACACGTTGCGTGATTTGTTTCCAACAGTTGTCCATTATGTTAGCTCTTACCATCTTTGTTTAATTAACTCATTAATTTCTTACATCATCCACAACAGTTTTTGACTCCTACATATAGCAAGTTGTTCTGATTGTGTCTTACCAAAATGACACACGTCCACACTATGTATTGGTCTCACATGTAATAATTTTATGTCCCTCACATCTACTCCTTCATGGCAGCATAAGGTTTTCATGCATTCTTGTTCCAAAATAATGACAACCTCTTCATACGCATAAATTATTTCCTAGAGACAAAAACTTGGAAGATTTATGCGTGAAGGGAGCAGCTGCAATTGTCCATCATCAATTCTAGGCCAAAGGAGTAGTAAAATGTCCGTGGAATGAAGGTGGAGAGGCCTTCATCATCCTTGTATAAGTTACATATTGTAGAAAGCAATCCAACATGTTGCATGATTTGTTTCCAACAGTTGTCCATTATGTTAGCTCTTATCATCTTTGTTTAATTAACCCATTAATTTCTTACATCATCCACAACAGTTTTTAACTCCTACATCTAACAAGTTGTTCTAATTGTGTCTTAGCAAAATGACACACGTCCACACCATGTATTGGTCTCACATGTAATTAATTTTTTGTCCCTCACATCTACTCCTTCAATAACGTGGCAGCATAAGGTTTTCATGCATTCTTGTTCCAAAATAATGAGAACCTCTTCATGTACGTGACAACTGCCACTTAAGGCTCATTCACATGTACATGTATTATTTCTTGTCCAAATAAATTAAGTGGCTTAAGAAAAACCTGTCGAATTTCTGTAGGAGTTTCATGTCTACTTATTAACATGTTGCACCTAAACATGTCAACATATAAGTTGGATCGATTTACTTTAAGTGTCCTAAACTATGGTTGATTCTCTCACGCTTTGGTTTACTTGGTTTATGTTCTTATGTTTCAGCTTGAAAATGTTTCAAATTTACTCCACGATAATTTAAAACAAGGTCAGCCATGATTTATCATAAATCCATCTGATCAAATTTATTTTTGGTACATTTCCATACCAATCAACTCCAATATTTTTCGACTATCATTTGACTTTAATATTTGTCTCAAGTTTTGTAATGATTCAGGGTCGAGCCCCTAATTCACCTTTTAGCGAAAATAAAATTTACATTCACCCGAAAATATCATTCACACGAAATAAAATTTTATAAACATGTGAAAGGAAAAGTTTGGGATTTTACATTGTTAATCCCACCAATCCATGGCATAATCACAAAACTTTAGGATTACTAGTTTAACATTTGGAAGAGAAAAATGTTAAACTATCAACCTCCTTATATGCCTCAAAATTATCCCTCCTAATAGGTATAGGTGAGTTATATTATGGGATAGCCATGAAAACTTCATACTTCTCCAACATATCCCTAACTTTTACCAATTTATCAAATAAGTTGCTCATATTGGCCTTGTATAGTGTTCATGATGAACTCCTAGTCTATCTTCGCTCTTTCCTTCTTAAATACTTTCTAGTCTTTGAACAAGTTTTTTTTGTCGCCTTTGAGTCATAATGAACACAGAGAATTTGTTAGTAGTAAACTTACATGCTTCTCTCAAAATTCATTTCGCTCATAATATAAACTCTTGACTGAAGGTTACCTACAAATTTGATAATCTAAATCAAGAAAACTAGTTTAAATCTTCTCTTTTTGTATTGATTGTATTGACCCACTAATTTTTTAATCGAAGTAAAAGAACTATTAATTTTTATTATAGTGAACTAAAAAAAGGTGATTTATAACTAAAAACCTCTATTAATGGTCAGTTGATATCTATTTTAAAACATATTTAAAAATTAAATATGTTTAACATGTAACAATAGAAAATAATTTAAAAATTATTATTTTATGTTTTATTTAAATGCAATAGAAGATTTTGATGTAAGTACTTTGAATGAAAGTGTAATTTATGAATCTTTAAATAGTATTATATAATATGCAATTTTTAATGACAGTGAAACAGAACTTACTTCATAAACATAATTTTAACTTTACTATTATTATATAATTTTTATTTTGGATTCAATTTTAGTTAGAATCATCAAATTTATTATTAGTTGATTATGTATCAATAAAAATTTGTATTATGTTTTTATTTCAATAAAGTATTTCATTTGTATATTATATTTTTGTTTACTCTTATAATTTTACTTCTCATTCACTCTGTACCACTTTTATGATAATTATTATCTATTAAATTTTTAAACCTTAAACATCTCTTCTTGTTGATTTGATATCCACCCTAATTCTTTTAAAACATTAAATTAATATATTACTAAATAATAAAAAAAATAAAATAATAAGAGGTTTGTAATTTTAAGAAATAAAATTATAAATTATAAATAAAAATAAAAAACTAATCTCTAAAATAAATTAATATATTTCACACGCATCACCATCCTCTAATTCACGCAAAAAAAATTGTCAACTGTACAATCCTTCAATATTTTTTATAGAAAGAGTTGACAAAGAAAATTAATTTTTTTTTGTTAAATTGATGAGGACATATGAGAAGTTAATGTCTTTTATATACAAAACTTGAATCAACGGTCATGTAACAACTTAATTTTCATTTTAGATTATTTCGGATCTAAAGATTACGAGAGATGACTTGATGCGACAGCTCCGCAACAAATAATCAGCCATTCGTATCTAGAAGTTGAATCGAAAGTGACAATTTTGTTTTCAATGGAGAAGCTGGAGTGCAGGTTTTATCTAGTTGAGCCCTGACTGGACTTAACTGCAACAAATTGAGAAAATAACCTCAATAACTGTCTACATCCTTCACTACCAACTCCAATAAATGAGGAAATAGAGAAACCGGGTTGGTTGCTTTCCACTAGTAAATGAACCATTGGAGACAACGGCTTGATAGAGCACCAATGCAACAGATGGTACTTATCAACTAAGTACTTCAGCTTCTGGAATCTATTCCATTATTGTTTTTCGACACCTGCAGAAGCTTTTGCCCGCAAGCCAAAATATACGCATGGTTTTGCAACAATACAGACTTCTTAACTACAGCAGACATACAGGAGTTGAAAACAATGTAAATGAATTTCATTTTAAATCAATAAAACTTTGTGATGCTCATAACTCTACAATTTCCGACATGAGAAATATATCGGTTTCTATTTCGAAGCTCAATCAGAATGGTACCCATCTGTACTCTGTCATCAGATGAGCGGAAGCACAAGGAAACAAGAATAAATTTGCTAATATTATATCTCACCCAATATCTCTATACACATCTAACCAAAGGGGGAAAAGTGGTGACTTACCAACTCATTTACCCCATGCTCAAAGCCTGTCATCTCTTTGAACCCCCTTTAAATACGAATTGATAATCCAAAATTTTGGAAACTTCTAATTTCTCCTCTGAGGCCAGCGGTTACAATCACCACACCATAGGCTGACATATTTTGATTGGAGAAATCCATACTGATGTGAGGGCTCCGACTCCGAGTTCTAGTGGTCAAATTCAGCTTTTCTTCTGGCCATGTTGCTGAGATTCTATCAAAGAAATAGCCATTGGTTGCACTAGAAATTATTCCATTTAGTGAAGAGTTGGTGCACCCTGCCGTTGACATTGAACCATCATTACTGCTCATTTCTTCAACAGGCGTAGGCGGGTGATTGGCAATGGAGACCTCATCAAGGTGGTTATCCAGCCCACTATCTTCTCCAGAATAAGGATCTTGAAGCCCCCAAGTATCAGTCATCCCAGGCCAAGGGACAGCAACTGAGACATCTTGACAGTGAAAATGTTCATATGAGCGTGTCACAGTAATACTTTTACTCCTGCTAGGACGAGAATCAGCTTCATGCTTCCAAACATACACATAAGAATCCTCACTAGCAGCAACAACATACTTCCCGTTGGCTGTGAGGGAGGCTGAGATTTGGCGGTTAGTGTTGCGAAACCCTGTTATAGAATTATTCATGAACTTAATCTCTAAGAATGATGTACTAGAGAAAAAACTGCATTAAGAAATTTGTACACTTTCCTCAATTATCAGACATTTTTATTGACATTTAAAAAGTAAATTTACATCGACAATAACCAATATACAATTTCAACAATTCAAATAGCTGATTTCTAGAAACAGCCACAAAGATTGAGGAAACTGGAGGAATCAAATTCCAACCATTCCTCCTTGGAATATCTAATAGAAGTTTCTGTAATACTAAATATGAGATTTGGCATCGTATAAACTAAAAGCACATTAGCATAACACTGCCAGTAAGTTGACTCCTATCACATCAGATACATAAGCAGTCAAAATTAACCAGCTACTAGAACTTAAAGAAGGAATATTCTGCACCCCATCATCTAAAAAGATCATCATTGACCAATAGGATCCCAAAGTACACGAAGAGATTGATGAAATTGAGCATTACACGATATACTTAACAAGAATAGCATAGCAAAGCATTCACACCCAAATATTTATCATTGAAAGTCTTGCCAGATAGAGTGCATTCTAAACAATAGAAGCAGAAAATAGTGAATCTGACGACCTTAACTTCTTCTGCAAGCATATGAGACACAGAATTCTGCTTTCAACCATATGCTTCACTTCCTAAGGTTTGATATAAATGACTTATTTGCACCATTTTAGCATGATGGGATAGAATAGAATAATGAGATGTGCCCGCTTGGCCCGCCTGTGGGGTGGTGTGCCAGTTGGGCCCTAGGAGAGGTGTGCCCGTTTGGCCCGCCTACAAATTCCTATGATAGAATTATGGGATAGAATAGACCAACCTGCTGTAGGATCCTACGAATTCCTATGATCTAGGGTATGAAAACCAGTAACCTGGAAAAGTTTAATTTAGCCCTTGTTTTGGACCCTACCTAACATAAATTTCTCAAAGAAGAGAGAAAATTTGGCAGAAAACATGCTTAAAGTCTAATTACTGTTTTCCTTTTCTGTTAGTAATGGGGCATAATCCAATGCTTATTCTAAGGCAAATTACTGTTTTAACCCTTCATGCATAAGGTTAGAATGCTGCTTTCTAAGTTATATGATTCAAGGACCCTCGGAACTGGAAACTCGGCCCGAAACATTTCTGTGTACCTAGGTTCTTTTATGGCCATCAACTGAATTAAGTTACCGATAAGAACTTTCATTTATGCTTTTCGCCTATAAACCATAGGAAGAACATTGTGTACATCCTTACCCTTGAATTTGTGGACCAGTTCAATGCCATTGACAACTCGAATTCGTGAATCTGCTGATGTAATGAGCACTTCTAATGAACTTCCTGGCACAAACTATTATATGAAACTCATTAAGGTTAAAATGATCATGCCAGTATTTTTAAGAAATATAGCAATAAGAAACCAACGTCTTTTTTAATCTTTAGAACTGATGTACTGATGTGTTCTATGTGCTAAAGTCACAAAATTACCTGGAATCCAGTGATTTTCTTGAGATTGGCTTTCTTCTTCCTATTTTGCAGATTAATTTGACCTTTTAGTTGCAATTTATTCTCTGTAAAATGGCAAAGGTCAAAGAAAGCATAGTTAGCACTCAGTGGCAACTGAACTTCAACAAAGCAGAGAGAAAGAGAATCAAATTGTACCAGATGTATTATACAAACGACAGCTCCCCTTATAAGTACCAACAAGTGCACCCTTTAAACAAAAAACAAAAATGATTATGAACCAAATAACATATTGCTTAAAACAGAAACCAATCACGTTATTAAATATTGCCTACCTGACCATCGGGAGTATAGCAAGCTGCAGTTACCATCTCATGCAGATCATTCCAGTCAACAACTTGTCGATCAGGTATACTCCATATACGAACTTTTGAATCCAAGGAACCACTAATGAAGTAGTCATCATCAACAGGGTTGAATTGGATGCAAGTTACTGGTAAAAAAAATCAAAAAAATGAATTGGGATTAATAAAACGTGCTAGTAAGATGTAAGACGGTACATTGATCTACCAAATTCGACACACATTTTAGGAATCAACAATTTAAATGTTTTATGTAGTACTAATCTACCACTTTACCATGTCGATAATGCAAATAACGTTGTCTAAATGCAGTCAGAATGGCATCAATTCTTTGACTCTTCAATTTCAAGGTCATTCAGAGCCATTGGTACATACCATAATCACTGTGTGAAAATATCTTCAAGCAGGTCTTGCTCGACAAGTGCCACAGACGCACAGTTTTATCCATTGAAGAAGAAAGCAGGCCCTGGGGAAAACAAGAACTTGTTTTATTTAGAGTTAGATTAGATAAATATTATTTGTTCATTTTTCAATAGTGGCTTAATCCATGCATCTATCCAACACAAGATTCTGTAATATTAGAAACTTTTCTCTTCTTCCTCCCTCAAAAGCGAAAAGTAAAACTAAAAGAGTCTGGGAAAAGAAAGTAAAATAATGTTCAACTTTTTACATCATCCAAACTTTCCCTTCTTTTCCTATACAATCAATTCAGTGAACACAAGGTTAATAATCCAAATATAACTGAAAAATAATTGCCACAGGATATCTATGGAATCCAGATCAGTAACAAGACAATGACAACCAGCGACCATCATGCAGAAATTTCATAATACTGAACAAAAAGGCTATTGATTGAGAGGGTCTCCCAGTGGAAGAACCTTTTTTGATTCCTTCCAAAAAAAAAGTTGGCAAGCATATGCAACTAACAAGCTTTCCTACTTTTCTCTACCATAGTTAATTTATAACTCAAACTTATCATTGGATCAAAATTATCAGTCTACAACTTAGACATGTGAAAAACCACATAATTCACTTGGGTATAGGAACCTCAAAATAATTTCAGTAGAGTCGAAATAGTTTCCCTGTCTTCTTAAAGGAAACTGAATGAGTTAGAGCACTTGACCATTTCCTTCTTTCTAACAATAAAAATTAAGCAAAATATTTCTCATAAGGACATCATATCGCATCTTTGAAACCTTGCCAAGATTAATCCGTAAAATTACACATTTTTTGATTCCTTGACCTTTTTGTCACCACTTAACATCATTACAAATATCTAGTGCCATCTAAGTTAATCACATGTCCTGTTCATGTCCTTGAGAATTGCTTGTCCCAACCTGGATCTACTCTAGCAACAAACAAATTCAGCTAATAAAAATAATGAAAACTAGTAAGTTAGCCGCTAGGGGGTGGTCGAGTTGGTGGAGTGTGGGGGAATGGGGCTAAAAGGTTCTGTGTTCAAATCCCCTTACCTACGCTCTCTCGATCGAGTTTGTCATACAGGGTTTGCCTAGTGCGAAATACCCGATTGGCGTGATTTGCAGGCTATTACGTCAATTCGAAGGTTTACCTAGTGCGCATCTAAAGGATAGTGGCTGCGGGTTCCTCCGTTTCCCAAAAAGCAAAAAAACTAATAAGTCAGATATATCCAATGTTATGCCTAATCCACAATTTGCATAAGGAAGATCTTCCCCATAGTTTCCTACAATTGAACATGCCTCCATATTGCAAGATTCACATGATACTGGCCGTCAAGGTTTACTAATCAAACTAACTAAACTTTTAAGTTATGCTGCTCATAAAAAAGGACTGACAGAAACATGAAGAAAGGCCAAGATCCAACTAACAAGAGGTTGTATGAAGAGAAGTCAAGCTTTGGCATGAGATCTCGGCACCCATAAACGTGCAGCTGCTCTTCTGACACCCATATTTCAAATTAGACAACATACTTGCAAGGCCTTGCTACTCTATATACCCAAATACTATCCCTCAGCAACAAAGAGTCATACCAACTATCGCTGTTATAGGAAAAATAAAGCCCAAAGTAAAAGAACCAGAGGAAGAGACATCTTGAGACATAAACCATATTAGTTTTATTTTAAACCTAAAAATGCAGCCATTCCTAAGGCAACATCCAATCAAACGAAGTAAACTCAATTTCCCATTCTGTTTTTGTACATCACAAATCCTTCTTAACATTAGACCATTGAATGCTATCTGTAAATATGGATGTTAAACATTCCTAAGGCCCAATTATGCTATTTTTTCTAGTCCAAAAGCTTTAAAATCTGAACTACTTAAATAAGCCCTCACTACCTTCCGGTATCCAATTTCTGGACTTGTCTCTTAATTGCAGAATAATAAAACTTTGGAAAGATAAGCTAGTCTAAACTACTCATTTGGTAAAGATTTCAATAATGGAAAATGCCCAAGTATAACAGTATGTAATATCATGTTGCTACATAGTTTTCTAGCCAAGCAAGCACACATTTTCCAATACACGTGCATATTCACAACTCAATTTTCATTTCTGTAACAGTTAAAATATTTGTATCTATTATCCGTTATCCTGATAACATGACGCTTAAATAGCAAATATGAATATTGGAAGGACAAAAAAACATATCCTCATAAGCAAATCCGTGATATCAAAAACATTTTATATATCAAATAGAACTTTGTCTAATAATAAGCCAGTATATCTCTCCTTTCCAAATATCACGGTAGGGAAAATTGATTGCTCATCTAATCATGAAAGAAGTTTTCTGGAACATAAATAAGATCAGGAAAATACATATGACTCAATGAAATATCACCAATAACTTTA
Source organism: Erythroxylum ulei (assembly GCA_027564395.1). Taxonomy (NCBI): domain Eukaryota; kingdom Viridiplantae; phylum Streptophyta; class Magnoliopsida; order Malpighiales; family Erythroxylaceae; genus Erythroxylum; species Erythroxylum ulei. Next base: position 81,394,000 of record JANITX010000212.1, on the reverse strand, counting down.
CATTAGAGGCCAAGAAAAAATTAGTGATCAAATAGGAACTGTTACGAGTGCAAGAGTGAGAAATCACTCATCAGTAGAAGATGCTGGAGAAAATTGATAGAAACTCACTAACCTGTGACTTGGACCAAGAAAGATCAAGAACATCATCAAGATGTCCATGGAATGAGCAAATGGGTTTATCTGTAAGTGCAAATACAGTCTCCGGCACAACAATGTGGTCCAAGCTCAAAGATTTTCTGCTTATGGATGGCCGGCCTCTCCTCTTCTTCTCATGATGTCCGTCAGCAGATGGAGACAACAAACTAGGCTCAGGAGACCCATTTTCCATTAACAATAGGTTAAGATTCCCATCTTCTGGTTTTTCCATTAATAACTCTCCTTTCCTTTCCGCCTGCACAACCTGCCAAATATGAATCACACAATCCTCACCTGCACTTGCTAGATATCTGCCATCTAAACTAAACTTAATGCACCATATGGAGCCATTATGCGCTTGTATCTCTTGACTTTTATAAAGAGCACTCAACTCTTTAGATGATTTCCCATATTGCCTTACCCTCACTTTCTCTGGCCCGTGGAATAACATGTCTTGGCTATCATCAGTAGCAGAACTCGACCTCCTTCCTCCCTTTTCCGATCCAGTATCCCTCTCATCACTACTTCTCTCTTTATGTCCTGTCACACTGCTTGCCACACTTTTTATACTCTTAAACCATCCGCCCTTTTTCTTCTTCGGAACCCCAACTCCACTACCTCCATTAGCACGAGAATCCACTTTCTCTCTACTGCCATCCTCAACATTTTGCCTTCTCATCAATTCTTGTACAATCGGTGAATGTCCCACTGTCATTTCAAACTCCTCCATCGTCAACTGCCTACCCGTTCCCACTTCTTTCAACTTGTTCCACATCCCATCTTCCCTTATCTCATTAACTACAAACTCCTTCCCATTATCAAGATTCTTAATGGTACACACCTCAGTTGTTTCCACCCCATTACAAGCCAACTCATCAACAAACTCCCCAAAACTGGTGCTCGACCAATTCCTATTAAAATCACCATTTGAATTGCTGGAATCGGATCGATCCACATACACCCTCCTGCCATTTTTACCCGATGGAGGCTTACTCGGAGAAACGGCAGTGGCTTTAGGCGAAGAGCTGTTGGTGATTCTTTTGCAACCCACATGAAAACAACCATTATCATTGTTCGTGGTACTTTTGACTTTGTTATCCGTACTCTTACCCCTATTTACATCCATTAAATCATGACAAAGAATTGGAGGAGAATAAACACACGACAACAACGAAGAAGAAGAACAACAACATGAATTCAAATCATCATTACAATGATCACCATCCACGCTCCGATTCGCCGCCGTCCCACCGGCTTCGGCACTCGATCGGAGGATCCAGTCGGAGGCACTCTGACCAGTCAAACAAGCCAAGGACGCAGACCGGTGAGAGCCAATATCAACACCATCAGGTCGGCCCCGAGAAAAAGACGGGTCGAAGCTTAGACCCATCTGGCGGAGAAGCCGTTGGCGGCGTTCGGACACGGAGGCGGGCTCGGAGATCCAAACGTCGTACTTGAACGCGTGATGGCTCAAAACACGGTGATGACTAGGAGAGGCAGAGCCGGAATTGGAGCGGGTGGGGTTGGGGTCGGGTTCGGAGTCGGAGTTGGAAGTAGAACAAGAGCAAGAAGACGAAGCAATGCGATCTAGAGACTCGTAGAAACAATCTTCTTCTCCTTCTTCTTTTTCATGTTCCTCTTTCCTGTTGTTGCTCTTCATGGGGATTGTCGTTTCGTTTGTTTCTGTTTCCGTTTTCGCTCATCTTCTTTTCAGGGTCACAGTGGCGAGACATGGTGACGTGAAGGAGAAGAAGAGAAAGAAGAAAAAAGGGCATTTCATTTCCACTTGGGTGTGTGAGAGACACTCACAAAATGGAAATGGAAATGCCCAAATACGTTTGGTCTTAAGTTGGTGCTTATGGTTGAAGGGGTTTTGGGGTTCGGTTGCGATCTGAGAGGGATTTTGGGAGATCGGAGGGAGGAGAGGAGGGATCAATTCAATGTAGCTGGAGGGTGGAGGAGGGAGAAGAATCTGAGGCTTGTGAGAGTGGGGAGTCTTATGGATGTTATTGTTTGCAATTGTAACTTATTTTGGCAGAGGCAGAGAGAAAAGAGAGAGTACTAGTTCTTGTCTAGTTAGGCTTGCTTGTTTGCTTCCTTTCCCATCCATTTTGTTACTTTTCTACATGTTCATGACAAAACCATTCAAGAGAATATATAAGGAGGGGAGAATGTAATATTGGTGCTTTGTTTTCTTTGTAATTTATCTAATCCCATTTTCTACTACTTCTGCTTTCATTAATCATTATGGCCTAAATAAAATACTCACTACTTACCAGAGGATGAGGGAGAGGGGAGGGAGAGAGAGAGAGAGCCTATCTTTCATCTTGCTTTGCCTCTCACTCCTTTAAGAAGATTCTAAAACAACCTTAACTAACATGTAGTGTAGGAGGAAGTGGATAACGTGAGAGTTGAGGATGTTGCAGTTCCCCAAATTCTTAGAATTCTGAGATTAGAATAGACACCCTACATACATTTCTTGTGTTGGTAATAGCCAATTGCATTGGATTATTGAACACCTTCTCCTGCCTCTTCTTTGGTTTCATTGGATTTGTGGACATCTCTTCCCTGGGATTAAGTTGTCACCAAAAGTGGGCAAAAGCTCTGATAGTCGTGAATTTTTGTTTTGATATGTAAAATTTTAAATAAATATAATTATTTATAAGTTAACTTATAAAATAATTTTTATTTATATAAAACTCATAATTCGCATCATAAATTTTTTCCATCACATAAATACTCTTTATCCTTTCATATGCTTAGTCTCATGTCATCAATAAGTTTAATCTATAAGTATTATTTTAGTCTCATGTCATCAATAAGTTTAATCTATAAGTATTATTTTGTAATTATATATTAATATTCAAAATAAATGTATAAACGTCAAAATTATAAGAAACCTTGGATGCTCTTGTACCATTTTTCATAACCCGCTTCTACATCCATGGAGTGAAAAAAGAAATAGGATAGATGGGCCTTTGGCAAGTACATGACAATGAAGCCCATTGCCAAAAGTAGTACACCTAAACTTTTGGAGGCAGCAACCCAGTACTACTGTCCACAGAAAGTGACTTCTCAAAAATACTTTTAGTTGCCTTGCAGGTATTGAATAATCAACCCAATCCCCCATCACTCAGGTGTGGGATGGAGTTTGTTCCATAACTTTGGGCAAATGTGTTTTGCATGGCTTATTGTCGTGCTGCTATATGATCCATTTTCTGTGTCTTCTAGGAGGTTTAGAATCACCTATATGTTAGGATCTCAATATGAGCATCTTTAAATCTTGAGTTCGTAGAGAATGATGTTATAATACTCGTATTTTCATAGTCCTTTCAGTTAGCACACAACACATCGGCATGGAGCATGCAAAGTTCATAACTTTGTAGGATTCTTCAATTTTAATGAATGTTAGATCTAATTATTCATCCCTTCATTAAGTTGCCGTATGCACCATCCTATACATCTTCTGTTTATCAAGAATAGAAAATTCTTTTGCTTGGAATTCCTACAGGGCTTTAATTGTTACTTATGACTTTGTTAGGGATATTATTAACAAAAGTAAAATTTTTATTTCATTTAAAGTATTTGAGTAGGGTTAAGGCTGATTACTTAGAGTGTAATTTTTCAGACTATATGGTGACTTTCAATATAGAAGTATGATTAGTTCAGAAGTTATATTAAAAAAAGAGTATTTTAAGTATCTAAGATTTATCATCCAAAATAATAGAGAGATAGATGAAGAGATAGTTCACCGTATTAGATTATGATAATTTAAATAGAGAAGTGTGTTAGAAGTTTTACGTGACAAGAAGATATCAATCAAGTTCAAAGGTAAATTATATCATTTAACGATTAGATCGGTTATGTTTTATGAGGCAGAGTGTTAACTCATCAAATATGTAGATAGTCACAAGTTAATGGTGATGAAGATAAGGATGTTTTGTTAGATATGCAACCTTACTGGAAGAAATAAGACTAGAAGCATAATGGTAGAGACAAATTAAGGGTAACTAATATTAATGAAAAATTAAGAGAAACAAGACTTAAATAGTTTAAACTTGTTAAAAGAAGATATCCTAACGTGCTGATAAGAAGATGTGAAAATATTGTACTAAGGGACTATAAGTGAAAGAGAGAAAGGCCTAAGAAAAAATGAAAAGAAGTGATAAAAAATGATATGACTTAGAACTTACCGGGAACGTAACCCTTAATAGGAAACTTTGGTGTACTAAGGTATGAGTAAAGAAGCTTACATAGAGAGATCATTCTCTTTCTCATAGATCTTTTAAATATTTTCCTTCAAATCTTATGTTTTGTATTTAACATAAATATTTAAAATGTAATAGTTTTCTTTTAGCATTTAGCCCAGCATTTTCTTAGTTATCTTAAACATTTTCTTAGAATAGCTTATTTGTTTTATTTATTTATTTGTCTTCTTTCTTGTTTGTATATTTATTTACATAATTTATCTTTTTATTTTTATTTATACTTTTTTATCATCATCATCATCATCATTTATGTCTATTTTTATTTTTTAGTTTTATTACTTTTATTATTTTCTATTATTCTTTATTTTATTTATTTATTAGATATTTTTCTTATATATCTTTATCTTTATTTTTTGTGGGTATATCGGAAACAATAATTTAAGAGTAATGTGGCATATTTTTGGACCTCCCCAAAGTTTGCTTTTCAACGAGAATTATGATGAAATGTTGGTGTTGACTTTTTAAACTGCAAAAAGACAATAATTTTTATTTAGATAATAGAATAATGAGAGAAGAGATGGTATTTATGATCTTTTTATTTTATGATTATTTTTCTTTTTAATGTCAAATCAAAAGTTGAAGTTGTTTTCTTTTTTTTCATTACGATCAAAATTTAAAAAGAAGCCATGTAAAATGAAAGAATAAAAGACCCTTTGTAAGAAAATCAACGAGTTGATAGAAAGACCCAATCAACATAAGTAAGACAACCCCTACTTAAAACTTTGGTCCGACCCACACGGCAGTCAATCTAGTTCGTTTGAATTACTAGAAATACGTATGGTCGAATGGTTATCAGTTATCACATAAATGGAATTATGAATAAGATAAAGAGGAAACTGCCTATTCTCTGTACATAATACTCAATTATTACCTAAATAAGGGAAGATGCCATTTGTCAACCTTCTCTAACAAGTAGGCCATAAAGCAGAACAACTCATTCTTGTACATGTAGCCTGTGGAGCGTGCACAACCTTATTATAATGCACACAAACAGCAAGTGGCGAAGAAGCTTAGAAGTGAGATGATATGGTCGGTGTGCTAAAACCAACTTTTGGGGATATACAAGGGAGACCAGACCAAAGGTGTTTCTTTTTGGTTGTAGTACCATGAAAGGCACATCATAAGATAATACAATAATGTAGTTAAGAAGCATATCATTTTGTGGTATTGGGAATACGAGATGTATAGTTTCTGAAGCCTCTGCGATGCTGCTTGTAAAAGAGAGATTAGGAGGGTCACACATGGGGGGATGAATTATTGCATAACACCTGTGGAAGGTAGGAATATAAGTATTTAGTTGTTGGCTAATTGACCGCATAAGGGAGGGTTAGGGCATTGGTGGAGGTTGACAAGGATTGCAGGTTAGGCAATACATGGTCAATCCAGTCTTTTCGTTGACTTTACGTTAGAAAACATGCTAGGAAATGTGAAATGCCTTGTGTAACTGTAAGTTGTAACTAAATTGTCAGTGCCCAGACAAGACTTGTAACAATTGGTGACGAGTTTGTCTTTTCTATTTTTTATTTATTTTCAAGGTTCTCAACCCAAATCGGACAGATTTGAAAGACCTATGGCTTCTTTTGTTGGCACCATCAATCCCTTGTTATTCCCCTTACTAAAATTTCAAATTGAAACTTGAACAATTGAAGGAAGGTTAATTATTTTGCAAACTTTTTACAAATTTTCTTGGCATCAATAAAATATAAAACAAACAAAATCAAAATAATAAAAACACCAGAAATTTGGTAATACAGTTCGGCACACCTTGCTTACGTCTGCGGGGCTTTCACCCAGCTTAATAACTTTCACGAAAATACAATAGATTTACCCAAGGCTTTACTGAGCCGACACCACTCAACCCTTGACACTATCCCTCAA
>JANITX010000212.1:81200515-81210615 GCA_027564395.1 Erythroxylum ulei | reverse complement strand
TTCTTAGAATAGAAAGATTAGGGTTTTGATTCAATAGGATTAGGGGGTTTCAAGAACCTTGTTTTCTTGGGGTTTCCTTATCAAATGGTCTTGTAGAAAATAAAATGGATTTGTCACTGTACGTTGAAAAAATATGATAATTTCATCAATGCAGAAGCTCAATCACAGCTTTATAGATTCACTCACATAATATCTAAGTTTTCAGGACAGTGGAAACTTAATTTAGGGTGTTTTTAGTTTTGGTGTAGTCATCAAGCAAAGATTACTTCTCCACTCAATTTGATTCAACTTCCCTCTGTCGATAAAAGATTGAAAAGGGTCCAATAAAATAAGTTGCCTTTACAGACCAGTATTATTTAGTAGGCACACTGTGTAACATAATGCTTGACACATATTTATAAAAGAAACACGAACAAAAGTGAAAAACAACCAATTATATAGAGGACGCATAGGCATACCTGCACTTTGTTGAGGATTAATTCCCACGCCATCTGCACGTGCAAACCAACAGAGCAATCTTAATATAAGTCGGAGTAAAACACAATTCTATGAAAGCACCATAAAATTAAAATGGAATACAGAAACCATGTAAGGGTTTGAAAGGAACAAGAGTCTCAGATTTCAAGAAATTCACCATGAAAATTAAGTAATGGAGATACACCAGAGCCATGAGTTAGCAACGCTACATCTAATCCAATTAAACAAGGAACTTTGGTATCAATGTGGATGATTCTCGTTTTGGCACTTAGTAAGTAACCTTAGTTGATAAGCTTGACATTTAGAATAATGCTTGCATTCGAGTTGCCCAGTGTTACGTTAAGCATACATTAGGAGCAGAAAACCTCTAAATATATGACAGAACTATATGTTAAGTAACTTGGTGGAGAAATCATTGCATGTATAAATAAACAAGCCAGTAACTTTTTGATTCATGAAATAAAAGGCCAGAAACTGTGATTCCAAGCACAGTGATAAAATTTCAATTCCAGGGCACAAGGTGTTTGAATCTGGTGAAACGTAGAACAACTGACTCGTCAGTTATGATAAGCTACAAGTCCATATATAGGATTGCGATACCAACAACTACAAGTCCACATGCAGGAAATCATAATTGGAAAATTTTCTAGATTCATCTTCTTCCAGAAAAGTTCTCACAATTTTATTCCAGGAAAACACAACAAAACCTAGATAATACCGAAACACTATAGAGAGGGAATAAAAAGAAAATAACCGTTGGTGATGATAGCGCTGGTTTGAGGAGGGACTTTGAATTCCTCGGCAGCGAACTTCAAGACGGCAGTGAATGGGGCTGCTTCCGGTACGCTAAACCTGTAAGTCAAACCCACCCAATTCAATACATAACAATCCGCAACAGAAAACCCGATAAACAAACAGCAATTTAATTTTTGAAAAAAAAAACAAAAAAAGAAGGACGTTACACTTTGAAAGGGAGCTTGGGATCGGAGGTCAGAGTTACTTTGAAGGACACCTTTCCACCACCAGCACTACCACCAGTCGCCATTTTGGGTTGATCTTTCTTCTACTTCCGGCCTATCGGTACACAAACTTATAATTTGAAGAGGAGCCAATGGGCTTTCTTTTGAGATTAGATCTTAGTGCAGGCCCAGTACTAGTTAGGGTTGGACCTACTTATATCTTTTTTTAATAAAAGGGGACCTACTTATATCTAAAACTGAAATAAAATATAAATTTACCTCTAAAATATTGAAAAAGAAAATAACTAGTTATAAATAATGTTTTAAAAATCGGATCAAAAGTTAAACCAATAATACAAAAAATTTAAGATTTAATTAGTATTAGACCGTCATAAAATTGACTAAAGAGTGAAAAAATAAATAATTTAAAATATGATTAGAAGAGATTGTTCTTATCTATAAAAAATGAAGTTTAATTAAATAAGATATTGGTAAATAAAATTTAATTGATTTATTTTCTTTTATAAGAACTTATTAATTTACGAAAATTAACTGATTAATTAATAAATTGATCAGTTTTTAAAAACAAGAGTTATTAAAATAAATCAAACCGAAAATTTAAAAATTGAATCGAATAATTAGACACTTTAAGTTTTTAACGATTAAACCAGCCGAACCAGTTAAGTATTTTAATCATTAGTAGTCAATATTAATCGTAACAATTTGAATATTGACTATACCGATAATAATAGCCCTTTTTTTTTTTATGTTAACCGCATTACGAGCTTTTAACTTAACAAAATGTCTAATAAACAAGTGGGATTTTTCAAATTTAAGGGTTTGTTTATTTACATTAAATTGGAACATATGTGAAGCAAAGTTTAGAATTAAAATAAATCCTTCCCCCCCCCCCAAAAAAAAAAGTGGGTTTCTTAGCTCAAAAGCCCATCCATAAAGCGGCAACTATTGGCAAAGCAAGCGTGAGAGCCCACCATCTACCCATCAAAGACTTCAGCCCGTCCGATCCACCACAGACAAGCTTGTTATTATGGTACGTGCAAACTTGTTTCCTCCTAGAAAAAAAGATCAAATTACACTCATAATTAAATATCATTTATTTCTTTACTGTTGTCCGAATAATGTTTCACTTCTGAACTAATTACAGTAAAAGTTCCTATGAACTGACCTGTTAGAGCAAAAAGTGACAACATAATCAGTTCCCGAGCAAGTGAAAATGCTGGTGGGATCGTCATATGCATAGCTATAAGCGGTAGGACAAGCCTCCTTGAACTTCTTGGAATAGTACGTGGGTTGACAAGTTACTGGATTACCATAAACCCCTCTACAGCAATATTCGTCGGTGTTGAACACATCGCATGCACTTCTACAAGCTATCACCTTCCCTTTGGATTTGACAGCAAGCTCCGATGGACAACTCGAACGGAGATCGGAATCACAACCGGCAATACTGCAGTTTCCTTTGCCATTAATTGGGGTTACAACCAACGGCAAGTTGAACCCGTCGACGAGGCTAACATCATAGAAGTCGACATTAGCTAGGGTGAATTCAGCTAATGAAGCAGGGGTTTGGCCTGAGGCTCCGCACTTTAGGGTGTTGCCACAAGGGGCTGTCTGACATGAACCGATGCCATTTTTGTCGAACTTGCAGCCGCTTCTTCCCCATATACGACCAGACCATCCTACTGGAGCAGTGAAGACGATAGATTGGCCTGGCTTGAGTTCGAATCCACCACCATTGAAGTTCTCACCTGGGGTTATTCCAGGCCATACAGTTTCTTTGCAGTAGTTTATTATGGTGAAGATGCGCGCAGATTCTGCATACTTCGTCCCTGGTAAGAACAAGAAATATTCGAACCAAAGTAAAGAAGGCAAAAATCTATTCCTGATCCATTTTGAATAGCGCTAGATAATAAACCTCGAGATATGATTTACCTGACAAGGAGATCATTAGCAGAATGAAAAGAAATGACAAAAGCACATTATGATGTGCCATCTTGCTTGAAGGTTAATCTGCAACAATGGTATAGAAGATTGAAAACGAGTTATTACAATATAAAGTAGGAGGTGAAGAATACGTGTGGAGGGAGAGATAGAGCAAGCAAATAACGCATTAGTCTATTCTAGGAAAACTTTTGTGCAAAGATAAATGATTCCTTTCCTAATCCTTTCATGCAAGTTTATTCAGGTTCCATATGCATTACCGTTTTCCTTCACTTTCTAAGCTCCAAATATCAGAGAAGCTAGTGGATCAACGGAATCTGGAATTGCAGCAACTAGTACTATATATTGATTTCTATCAATGTACTTCGATATCTTTAAATTCTATGTACCTTAATCTTTTGTCTATAGTTTTAGGTGGGTAGATGCTCCGGGAGCCGGACAATTCCAACAATTTGTTTATTCCATTCTAGGGTTTGCTACAATGGAAACTAGATGAAGTGTATCTTTGGATGAACTTTTGAGAGGTCAATAAGTATTTTTTTCTATCACAAAAGTCTTTTTTAAGAAAAATAGGTATTTGATTGTAAAATAAAAAAGCACTTCTTTAATAGATTATGACTTTTTTGGCAGCTAAAATATAGATTTTTTGAAGCTCAAATTTGGAGCTTCTAAAAAAACGTTTTTTTAAGTAGATTTTTCAGATCAATTAATAAGTATATTTTTTAGTCCCTTTTGTCTTTATATTTTACACATAATTCCCACGATACCCACAAATTCTTCTTCCCGTTTATTATGTATTTAACTATTTACTCAACTTGGATATTTTTTTGGGATTTATATAATATTATTTGGCTTTTTTATATATTTTAATATTTATTTTTAATATTGGTTTACTTATGTTATAATCTATATAAAATATTTGGTTAGATATATTTTCATTTATGTTTCATATAGTTTAAAATTATATAATAATTAATATATTGTACTTTGCATACTGTTTATATACTTTAAATAATATTTATATGCATAAATAATTTTTATTACAAAATAAAATATAGTTAAAATTATAAGTGTTTTTTTTATGTTACCAAACAATCTACTGTACGAAGCTCTTTCAAAAAAAGCTCTTTTTAAAATGACAACCAAACAGTCAACTGACTTCTTAGAAAAGTTCTTATAAAAAAAGTTCTACAGAAAAAAGCTCTACTGACAAAAGTTCTACTAGTATAAGCCTAACCAAACAGAGGCGAAGTACACTTATGTATAAAGTGGGAAGTGCATGCGTATAAATGAGAATTTTAACCTTATACCAGACTATTATGACCTCATCTTGCCAGAATATATATCGTGTTCAGAGCATTACTTGTTTCAGGATCAAAAACTTCTCGAGGTTAAAGTCCTAACCTGATTGAAATTTAAATATAATTGAAAATTTCAAATTATTATTAGCACTTCAAATAGTCAAAAGAAAATTTTAAAATTTAAAGGTTCAATCAGTATCTGGCAGGTCGGACCAAATAATGAATCACATACACCCATGAGGGGTATTATGATCATTGTTCTTTAAATAACTACCAAAGGCAGTTAAGGTTTTGAATTTAAAAGCCAAAGAACCAAAAGATAAGTGATATCCTTTAACAAAAAATTCTGTATAAGGAGATTTATAGTAAAGCTTTCTTTAACCGGTGCAACTACAACAATAATCCAAGTGCGTGATTTTTGTTTTTTGTATGCATATGCAAAGATCTTGTTTAACATAATCTATGTGATTATGTTCTATCTTAATTATATCAGAGCAGGTATTTTTTATCTATGCATGCAAACATCATGATGTCGAAATCTGTGTTAAAATTTGGCCATTGATTATTTGTGAATAATTATATGCATATCTACGAATATCATGAATTTGTATATGCTATGTTTCTTGTTATATCATAATAGGCTCATTAGTTATTTGAGTATATCATATATGATTTTTTTTCGTTACTTCTCTCTCTAGATTTTTTTTCAACACCAAGATAGCAAAACTCAACTAAATACGGTTTGAGTTGTCCTCTAAGAGAGAAGCGATTCCGCTATCATCAGATGCCAGAAAAGATTTGAAAAAAAGGAGGAGAAACGAACTGCAAAGAAGAGGAAGAAGAAGACCTCTCTGCTTGAAAACAACCAAGAGGCACGTGGCCTCTCAAAAGTTACATATTTTGTTAATCGAATAAGTATAACAAGCCAAAGGCTTAACAAATGGTTTTTTTTTTGTTATAGTTTTTGGATATATGTGTCATAACAACCTATAATGGGTTTAGGCCTTGGACTTTGATATCCAACATAATAAGCTTATGATAGTTTTGGGTTGTAATGATATGTAGAGAAAGGGTTAAAGTTCTATGATCCAAAGTGATAATAACCTTTTGGGCCAGCAAACAATGAATGAGTCATATCTATGTGATGCCTTATGGGCTATGACTTGGACCCATAATATATGACTCTCTTTCATTAGGATTGAAGGGTTAGGCGTTAATAACCACATTAAGGTTAAGTTAGACCTTAATTTATGTTTTCAATTAAATGTAACATAAAGAATTAGAAATAAGTTTTCTAATTTACACAAACTAATTAAGTTAGTTAAATTAGTTTCTAATTAATATAAAATATTAGAAATTAGTTTTTTTCTAATAAAAGTAAACTAATTTGTTTAGTTAAAATAAACTTAGAAAAAAGTTTCTAAAACCAACAAAATCAAAAATGAGTTTTCTAATTGTATTATTTTCGTTGAATTAAAATTAGACATAAGTTTTCCTAATTAAATCAAAATTAATTTGTTTAGTTGAAATAAGAAAGGAGTTTCATTAGACATTAGTTTCTAATTAAACCAAGATAAATTAATTAGTTCGATCATAATTTAAATTAGAAATAAGTTTCTAATTCAGTTTGAATTATTCATATTTGAATATGATTTGATTAGAAATAAGTTTCTAATTGATTAGATATTAATAGCATAATTTAATTAGTTCAATAAATTGCTAATAGAATTAAATTGTTTCCATACTATGAGCATGAGTTCACTATGTGTTAGACACAATAATTTGTTATTTTGTGGACTCTTCTGATTCCTAAAAATTTGTTTTTTAGGAAGATGCCTATTATTAAGCGGATGCCTAAGCTTACTCGATGTGAGGCACAGAAGAGACGTATTGGCAGTATGTATGTACAGTTAGTTAACATGTGTTTAAAGCCTAGAGACGGTCGAATACAACATGTTATTTCAGTTAATAACATAATGCAAGAGTTATGCTTTGGAGGTTGTCTAGCTTATGCAGATGTTGAAGTAAAGTACATGATTTTGCTTGCAGCATTACCTCAACCTCAAGGCGAACTGTTACGAATGCTCTGGAATAATATGCCTAACGAGAAGACTTATAATTTGTTAATGATGACATTTATTAAAGAGATGCGTAGAAGGGAGTTGATTAGATATTTGTATCCTATAAGTCTTTCAATGAAAATAGTAAGAGCTATTGTACAATAAGCTTCGCGAATTATGTCACATGAACTCATGAACTCATTTCCGTGTAAGGTTCATTACCTATAGAATGTTTATAGGTTGTAGCGCATTTAATGCAACATGATTTTTTTTATAAGAACAAAGTCTTGATTTTTTATGTAATATGTTTACATGTATATCATATAGGAATTCGTCTAGAGTAAGGAAATTAGGATTTGATTGTTGTATGAATGATGATTGAACACATTAGTGGACTTTTGATTTCATAAGCAATTGTGATTGAAGTAAATGAACACATTAGTGGACTTTTGTTTTCATAAGCAATTGTGATCGAATTATTTACTCTATGAATGATTAATATGTGCATATATATTTCTTTCTTATTATAAAAACTTAGTGCCTCAAACAAAAAAAATGGCTACTACTTCAAAGAATATTGTTTCTGAACTCAATAGGGGTGAGATACTCAATAGTGACAATTATGAAATTTGGAATATGAAAATCCAATATGTTCTGGAGGAGTAAGAGGCTCTTGAACCATTAAACCTAATCATGATAGTTCCTAAGGACAGCACTATGGTCCAGCATAAGAGGGACCATGATGCATATGAATTATGAAAAAAAAGAACTCTTTAGCTCGCATCACGTTGCTGAGTAACATGGATAATGATATTATGCGAGAGTTCTGTAAATTCGATACTACAAAGGACATGTGGTCTACATTGGCTGCTCATTTTGGAGGTGCTTCAATGACCAGAGTGAGGTCACTTACGGTTAAGTTTGATACTTATAAGAAGTGCCCAGATGATACAATGCAAAAGCATTTGAGGCAAATGCCCAACATGGTAAGAATCAAACTTGTATCAAAGTTACGTGATATTGGTCATGAGCTTTCTGATGAACAATAAGTACAAGTTGTGATTCGTTCACTGCATCAAAGTTGGGAGCACATAATGAGAACATCAAGACAATGGAAGATGCTACGAGGCATCTCATCTTAGAGGAAGGGCGTCTTGAAGCCTCAAAGATGTCTTCTGAGGCATATGTAGTTAGTTATAGATCACGTGGAGCTATGAACAAGAAACGCAAGCATCATGGTGGACCCAAGTGGAAGAAGAATAAAAGATTCAACCACTCTCCTCAGGAATCCAAGAAGGTAAAATGGAACCAACATGGAAAAGGAAAGCGTCCCTTCAAGAAGAAAAATATGGAACGTGTGAAATGCTATAATTGTGGTAATAAAGGCCACTTTGCTCGTGAGTCGTGAAGGTACCAAGCCCAAGAAGACTCAGGAGCAACCAACCATATAGCGAAGGATAGAGATGCCTTCGTTGAGTTTCGTAAACTCCCACGTGGTAGTTGATGACTTTACATAGGCGACAATTCCAGAGTTGCTGTACAAGGAGTTGGTACATGTAAATTAGACATGTATGGAGGACGAGCCCTCATCCTATATGAAGTATTATTTGTTCCACAGATTTTTAAGAATCTTTATTTGTGTTAATGTTGGTTAGACTTGGTTTCAATATAAATTTGCACATTGGTGAAATAGGTTTGTATCTTGGATCTATTAATTATGGTCATGGTTTTTTATGTGATGGTTTTGTTGTACTAGATATGTTAAAGGAAAATAATAATATTAGTTATTCATTATTTACATCTAGTCATTCAAACAATGGTACAACTTTGTGGCATGCTAAACTATGTCATATTGGTCAAAATCGAATAAGTCAATTAGCTAAAGAAGGATTTTTATGTAATCTAAGTCAAGTAGATCTATCGACATGTGAGCATTGTTTAGCTGGTAAAATTGCAAGAAAACCATTTGAAAAGGGAACACTAGCTTTATATTCATTGCAATTAATTCATTCTGACATCTGTGATCCAACAAATGTAAGGACTAGACGTGGGGCAATTTATTTCGTCACCTTCATAGATGGCTATACTCGGTATGGTCATGTATATTTGATTTATCATAAATCGGAAGCATTATATTGTTTCATAAAATAAATGAACTTGGTTGAGAATCAATTAAATAAGAAAATAAAAGCATTACGAACTGATCGTGGACAAGAATACTTGTCAAACAAGTTCAAGGCTTTATGTGATGAGAAAGGAATAGAAAGGTAGTTAACAATTCCTAGAACCCCACAATAAAATGGCGTTGCTGAAAGATAAAATAGAACGCTATTAGAAATTATTAAGTCTATGATGGCCTAAGCACATTTACCGATCACCTTTTGGGGTGATACGTTGCTGGCAGCCACCTATGTACTTGTTCGTGTGCCCACAAAATCAGTTACTAGCACACCATATAAGTTGTGGACTGGTAAGTGACTTGATGTGTCAAGTCTCATACCTTGGGGGTGTGCAGCTTATATTCATGATCTCTCTCACAAACATAAGAAATTAGGCCGAAGAGGGAGAAAATTATTTTTATTAGATACTCAAAACACTCAAAAAGTACATGTTCATTGGTGAACAAGGTAATAAAGGTATAACTGATTTTGAATCGCGAGATGTAACATTCTTAGAGAATGATTTTCCCAAGCAAGAAAAAATAGGTAAAGACCCATTGTTATATGACTTGCTTGATCAGAATGATTCTATTATGAAGAATCAAGATGAGGAACTTCAACCAAATGGGACCAATTCCACAGAAAGGTTCTTTATGATGATTGTTCCGACTGGGAGCAATAAGATCAATCATAAATTTGTTTATGATGAACCTCATTTAAGACGAAGTAATCGAGGAATATTTTCCCGACGTCATTTTGAGATTAAAGGAGAAATTGAAATGATTGTTCCGCAAGAGAAAGAAGAGTCAAGGAATGTAAATGAGGTTTTTACTAGCCTTGCTAAAGAAGAATGGATGAAAGCAATGAAAGAAGAAATGGCTTCTTCAAGCTCCAATCAAGTATGGGACATGGTTAACCTCCATGAAGGGCGTAAAGCAATTGGGGACAAGTGGGTTCTCAAAATAAAGCGAAAAGCTAATCGCAATATCGAAAGATATAAGGCACGCCTTATAGCAAAAGGATATACCATGACCAATGCCCCAGTTAGTCCTATACATGTGCCCTGCTATCAAGAAAAGAATTGCAATAGCTAAATGATGGTGTACAATATCAGTCAGCCATAGACCCCCAGTTACTGGATCTAATCCTCCGCGAAAAGTAAGAAATTCTGAATATTTTGAC
>JANITX010000212.1:81140096-81154043 GCA_027564395.1 Erythroxylum ulei | reverse complement strand
AAATAGATATATGGAATATGACTCCAATTCAAATCCAAAGCAACATCCAATTTCAAAACAAAAATAATCTCCTATACGCAATCTCCAATTAACACACATCTTCAAGTATTATGAAAATTCTCATGTTTAATTAAAATGTCAAAAATAAAAATAAGATATATGTAAAATAAATCTTATCAAAGACGAACGATCTTTTCGTGCCCTGATAGCTGATGCTTAGATAAAGGTACTAGCAGACACGCATATGCTTATAGACAATAGTCTAATGGCACCTTAAGAAAAAAGTCACGCACTAAATTGAAACAGAGCAATGAAGACGGACGATCTTTTCGTGCCCTGATAGCTGATGCTTTGTCCTTGTTACTTTTGAAAGTTGCAAAAAAAATTAAAGTTGACCAGTTGCCCATTTCCTTGTCACGGTACATGGAACTGATCTGCAGGTGGGATTTCTCTAACACTATAGTTAAAAAAAACTACAGTTGTTTTTTTCTAGAAGGTTAAAACTAGATAAAGGTACTAGCAGACACGCATATGCTTATAGACAATAGTCAAATGGCACCTTGAGAAAGAAGTCATGCACTAAATTGAAACAGAGCAATGAAGACGGACGACCTTTTCGTGCCCTGATAGCTGATGCTTTGTTCTTGTTACTTTTGAAAGTTGCTTGAAAAATTAAAGTTGACCAGTTGCCCATTTCCTTGTCACGGTACATGGAGCTGATCTGCAAGTGGGATTTCTCTAACACTATAGTACATGACAGTAAGTCAAATTATCTAAAAAGACGATCCAATTAACATCATTTCAAATATAATTTCACATAAAAAAGCGGAAAATTTTCGCAGACATTGGGACCTGATGATAGAAGAGTGATTTAATCAATACCCAGTTTACAACATCTGACCTTATGCTTAAATCCATTTTTAATATAGACAAAATATACATGTTATCAAAGGAGTTTAGGGAAGTTGCTCTAATCTCTGCTATACTCAAGCTCGAATTGGATTTATTGATTGGATTGGAAAACTTTGGTATCAGATCTTGGCTAATTTCAATAATTTGATTGGCTCTTCTTCGGGAAGGAGCAAACGAAATAATTTCAGACTCCAATTGAATCATAAATTTTGTGAAAATCGATCTGGATTCTTAATTTCATTACTTATTGCTCTTTAAAATTTTGGATCATCCCAATTCAACTTTTTTTGTTAAAGTTAAATCAACCTTCCAAATTAAATTAATGCCTCAATTATGATAAATCCTTTTTTATGTGGATCGACAATTATGATAAATATTAAACGTGCACCATGGTGCTTCTTTCTTCCTTTTTTCTATATCAAATGAAATAATCAATAATCACATGTTATTTAATTGCAACTTATTTAAACTTTTTTGTTTTATTAAAAAATTGTTTGATTTAATTCTATTAACTTCATATTCCTTGCAATTGAAAATTCTTCTTTTACCTTTTCTAAGCCTAAGATTAATTTTATTTTTTATTGGCTTTACAAACTCAACTTATTAGGAAATTGGGGGATTCGATCCCATACATAGCAAAATATTTGTGAAACATATTTCGTATTTGATTTTTTGAAGACCAAGATCACTTAAATTTTATATCATGATTACATAAAAAATAATAAAACATGAATTTTAATTTATATTTTATTTCAAAGCTTGATCCTTTTTCTTGTAGTTTTTCTCGAACCGTTTTTAAAATCATTTCATCTCAACTATCGTAGCTACACAAGTATCTGACCTCTAGCGATATTCACAAAACAAGTTGAGAGAATGTTAAAACTATTATAAAGATGGTTAGGCAAGGAGTGCCAGCTCCCTTGGAGTTTAACCTATTTATAATAGACTTTAGATATTTTAGTAATTTAATTAAATTTTAATTATAATTTTAATTAAACTTTGATTAGAATTACTATCAATTCTAATTAAATTCCAATTATATTCAAATAAGATCAATATCTTATATTGATCCATATTAATTAAATATCTCATATTTAACCATAATTCTCTTATTAAACAATGTATATCCATAGATCAAGATTGGCGTCTAGTAACTTGTTTTGATAACCCAAATATTTAAGAATGTTAAAGTGATTTTGAATAACTTGTCTATGTAAGATTTTTTCATATAATTCAATCATTTCATTATATAATGTTCCTACTAGACATAGAGCATAGAATTAATGTCTACTCTTTTTGAGTCCAACCATATTAGTTCCCACTATTAGTAATTGATTCAATTAATGATATTTAAAAACTATTTTTAAAATGTCATTCCACCTTTGCCAAAGATTTTTCAAATCAATATTAATCGATAACAAATATTATAAAACTCTTCTATGTAAAAAACAGACATGAGTGAGAAACATTAGAGGTCGATTCTGGGCTTTTAGTGTGCAAGGTGGAACATGGGGAGTCATTGCATGGAGGAGAGGATTCATTGAAGAGATACTAAAGTGTAAAGGGAGAAGACCCAGCAACCATAGAAGAGTGAAGACCTAACCATCAATCGCGTCTTTTCAGATTTGAAGCGACCATCTGAAGAACTTCAACTCTCTCATGCCCTAAAACGTTTGCCCTCACTCTTGATCTAAACTTCCCCCTTTACCTTTCTTTTTCCCCTGCCTCTAAGGCTACGACCTTAATGGAAGGCCTTCTGGCCTCCCTTTCTAGTATCGAGAGAGGGGAATCCTCCATAATAGAAGTCGATTTCCTTATGCTTACCAAAGAAATAGTAGCGTCTCACTAGTTAGCTTACTACAATGGTAAAATCCCTAGCTACCGCAAAATTGCAGATAAAGAATCCAATCTAGTCATAGCAAGGAGGAACAAATTGAAGATAGTCCATCATAAAGGAACACTCAAACACTATCAAAATTTGCTCAAAGATGGAGTCTTGTCTCCACCGGTCGAACTGTTAATGACGGGAGCTATAGCTTGGTCTACGTGTCTGCTAAGCTTCTTCTGGTCTAAACATCTTGCATTTCCGGTAGTTAATGCTTAGGCAAAATCATGTTGGAGAAAGAATGAACTTGAGAAAGCAATGCTAAGGGAAGACGACTCCATTCTGTTCAAGTTTACCAATAGCACCAACTTTAACTAAGATTATGGAGCAGGGCTTGTTGCACATGGGAGGGCAACCCATCTTCATCTAGAAATGGAGGTTGGGATTGGAAATGGATAGAAGTGAGATAGACACCTTGCTATAATAGATACAGTTCTATAACGTCTTGATGGAGTTTTGGACCATTGAGGGTCTTAACTATATGGTTAGCTCTTTGGGTAAACCCATTTGTATGGATTCCTAAACTATAACGATGGAACGACTTTGCTATGCTAATGTGTGTTGAAGTATCAAAAAAGGCTTCCCTACTTGATTCACTTCCTATTCTTTGACTGTCTGACAAGGTCGAATGGTCGACAAATTCTACAAGTGCACAGAATCGTTCCTAGTACCTACAAATCAAGTATTCCAAGGTCGTCCCCCATAAGGAGTAAGATACTCACTACTGAATTAATCCTAATTATTTGAACTAAAAATAACAAGAAACTTAAAAGATAATTGGAT
Source organism: Erythroxylum ulei (assembly GCA_027564395.1). Taxonomy (NCBI): domain Eukaryota; kingdom Viridiplantae; phylum Streptophyta; class Magnoliopsida; order Malpighiales; family Erythroxylaceae; genus Erythroxylum; species Erythroxylum ulei. The sequence goes on along the minus strand of JANITX010000212.1, from coordinate 81,150,463 downwards.
CAGAGCAGACAATAAATTGTAAAGATTGTAAATAAACAAATAAGGGAAATACGATGATTTAGACTTAGGACATTGGGGTTCACCAATTTAAAAGATTGATCAATAAGTTATGGAATTGATTGAATGACAAGTTATAATAAAAATTGCACAAATTTACTTATTTTCTCTCTTAAGACATATAAGAATACTTAGCTAGTTGATTACCATCTCTTAATGCGAAACCTGACTAGTCAAATTAATTAAGAACAAGCAACCATAAGTTATCACACTAGTTCAGGATATCTCTATCTCTAAATCTAATGTGTTTATCTTCCTAGGGCACAATCATACTGCACCTCTCAGTTCATCATATGATTCCTAAGGTTGCACCTATGGTGATCAAGCATAGAAATAACAATGAAGTTCAAGAAAGATAAACATAACCTAAGAACTTTCATTCAACGCTAATCAATCCATAAAATATAAATCAATCCCCCAAAGTAGGCTACATCCCTAATCCTAAATGGGGTTTAGTTCAAGAATATGATAAAAGAATCCAAAAAAAAAAGGCAATCAACATCCAAGAAAGAGTTGAGAGAAGATTGAGAGAACACAAAACAAGATTGCTTCTAATGCTTGATTTAATCCTCCTTAATCTTCTTCTTTGCCTCTTTTGGGTGCCTCCTTTTGTGCAACCTCATTTTTAGTGCAGAACCCCTCTTTTGGTCTTAAAAATGAGTATTTATAGTGTCTTGGGCTTCAAGAAACCTAGTTTTTACCAAATGGATCGTAATAGTGTCGTCAAAGTCCGTTAGGTAGACGTTAAGTCCATTAGGCAAACATTTTCTATCTTCCGAAGTGAATTTGGCCAGTAAATGTCCGTTAGGTGGACATTCTCCGGTTTTTCTAGCTTTCTAGCTCTGCTCATGTCTGTTTAAAGGGATATCAAGTTCGCTGGGCAGACATACACTGGTATCTATAGAAATGTGCAATTTTGACTGTTTAGACGACAAAATCTCTCCTCGAAGTCTTTACCAAAGTTGTAGAACTCGGAGTCCTCTTCGAAAGCGTACTTGAATGACCTTAATCCAACATCCACAACAAAAGTTATGTCTCTTGCTCCAAAATATATCAATTTGCACCTATTAAGCAATCAAGTTGAAATGTGTAAGAATTAACCAAATAAAGCTCAAAATTCACATAGAGATAAGCCAAATTAGTTCTAATTTATCCCAAAATCATATATACATAATTTGAATTATCAATGAACTAGAGAAAACTGTCATACTCATCTCCAATCCCTGGAAACCGACAAATGATAGCAAAGTCTAAAAGCCTACTGTTAAGATGTTTCAAACTGGGTGGCATAATGAGTTACTGGATTTTGGTGATGTTTATGATAAGAAAGGCGTAGTAAATGAAGACATGGGAGCTGTCTATGAATCACCCTTAGCAGAGGCAGACAATAACATTAGTAGCGCTATAGAAGTTATTAATAGTGTAGTTGACACTGCAATGGTTGTTGTTACTAGTGTAGTCTTTGATATAGCCCATGAGGCTGTTAAAGATAACCTTATTGCAGCAAATGAAAATACTAGTGTTGTTACAGTGGGCGTGCTTAATGGTGCTGTGGATGTAGTTAATGGTGTTCCAGCTGCACAAATGACTCAGGTTGTAAACAATGGTAATCAATTAATTGGATTGAGGTCCAAATAAGTTGTTGCAAATATTTCCCAAGAATAGCCAACTTTTGATAACTCAAGTCCAAACATTGTAGAGAGTCTAGACAATAGAGTGAATGATTTCACCTCTTAGTATTTGGAGCATTGTCAAATGGATTGGGCCAACATGTTGACTCCATTAACAACTATTGGACAAACTGAGAATTAAGGAACAGGGGTCATCTCTCAAGAACAAGCAGAGGGCTGTAATACTCCATTAGTGGTAGTCAATTTCCCTAACATCCTTGTAGATTTTTTCGTGCAATCCAAACCGACAAAAAAAAATCTACAAAGAAGAGAAAGCCAAATCCTAAATACCAGGGGGTTTCTCCCAAATAGAGGAACGCTAGGGGGTTAAAGGACCACATAAACTAGAAATGGTCAGTGAGCTTTTCCATAAAGATGAAACATCGGTGGTGCCTATAGATGTTTCTTGTTGTTGTCTATCTTGCAGATGGTTATACTACCTTACTTAATGAGTTTTTTGTTTTGATCATATTGCAATATGATGGTAGACTTAAATTCATAAACTCGTTGTAACTTATATTTAGTTTTGACTATATTTAAAATTCTTTTTCATTTCTAAAAAAAAAAATTAATCGAGAACAACGGAATATTCTCCATAATCACTCTAGGATGATAAATCCTATATTGATCATTTAAATATCTCCATATAGTTCATGCTATATCTAATGATTACCAACTAAGCTACCCATGATTAAAATAAGTCATTAGTATTAAAACATAGCAATCTCCATATGAGATACTTTGTAGATTTCAAATCAGATAATCACTTATACAATCATCACGATGAGAATTTTTATAAACTTATAAATATTGTTCTAAATAGAATTCTTACATAGGGTCAGTTTAGTGAACTTGTTCTTTAACAAACACCACTCATTTATTATCAGTATCTCCATATTTTAATCTATGAGATCGACTACTTCCTTCATAAGAAAAAACATAAGGTATGCTAGTTTTTTTATGCTCTATTAATATCTAGCCTTAATAGAACAATGAGTAGGAACAAATTAGAAACGATGCATAAATATTATATGAATCCTATAATCATGATCTCAGCATAATTTCATTTGTAATGTATATTTATCTTATAAACTTTATAGATTGTTTATTAATTTACTAAAACTACAACTCTCGGATACCATATTCATTCTAATTCTTGCATTTATTCGAGGTATCCATAAATGACGAAAATTTCTTTTTAGTCTATCTCTATCTTAATGAGCTAAAACCAAGGCTCTTATATTTTGTTGAATACTAGTTTGAGTAAGTTTAGAATGAGCCCCGTGAAAGCTTGAAATGAATAAACAAATTTTTTTATGCCTCCGAGTTATATATCCTTGTTTAATTCTAGTCATTGAATAAAGGAAACTTTGATGAATAACTAATTGAGATACTTTTTTTCAATTATTCTTTTCGCCTTTCTATAATAACAAAACATATTCTTCCAATGTATAAAACAAAATTTTCAATAGCTTTTGCCACTATAAACTTCCCAACAGCTATTTTTTTAGGCATTTCACCTATAAAAAGAAGAAAAAATTGTATTTATATATATCTAAATATGTATAAAAATATCTTTAAATAATTATGTTACTAAAGTACAATCAATTGATTGTTTATGGAGCACAAACTAACACAACCTAATTACCTAACATTTCAATTTCAAAAATTCAGGAATATATACAATTCGTTAGTTGGTTTTGTTTTGTTACTATGCACGAAAGAATACCAGGTCAAAGAAATCAAGGAAGGATGTTTGTAAGTGCAATGTGTTGAGATGGGCAAGACAAACACAATCATGGCTAATAAGTGCTATAAGCCCTTAAAATATAGAGAAATATGAAAAGTTGAGCAGATACCAGTAGTCATTCTCACGCTTTTACTTTGAATGAATAATAAAGGATGAACCATCCTTTAGAAGCGTACTTATTCATAGTTCTTCAATCAACTTATTAATATTATTTCAAAGTAAACTTATAGAGAAGTTTATATGTCGTCTAAATGAAAGAAGTTCAAGTACGATCTTTCAAGCGGTTAACCCCTCGAGGAAAATTGACGTTTTTTAAGGGGTGGGAAGAAAGAAACCCTCCTTTTGCTACTTAGAGCTAGTCAAAGGTTTGTATGTTCTCAATGGTTCTGTCAAATCAAAACGAGTGGTCTTTTCCAGGATTCAACTTTTTAAATTTCTAGTACAATATTCTTCCTTCAAATTCAACTCAACAAGTAAAAGGGTTGAACCTCTCTAAATTCCTATATATTTCCAAGCTATCCAAGCCTAGATCTTGTACTTCTTCAATAATTCAAGCCACAAACAGCGATTTAAAAGCATTTATTAAAAAGGAAACCATAAGTTATTGGGTTTCTTTGAATATAGAAGCCATGCATCGTTCTTTAACCATCTTCCAGCGCCAATTTCTTCGCCAATACCATCAAATCCAGATGGCAGATCGCGTGAGGAAGCCTTGTGATGTGTTCATTAACCATAGAGGGATTGACACAAAGCGCACGATTGCTACTCTGCTTTATGATAATCTTTCCAGGCTAAACCTACGTCCTTTCTTAGACAACAAGAACATGAAACCTGGGGATAAACTATTTGACAACATCAATGATGCTATCAGAAAGTGCAAGGTTGGAATAGCTGTGTTTTCTCCTCGTTATTGTGAGTCGTATTTTTGCCTTCATGAACTGGCTTTAATTATGGAGTCCAGGAAGAAGGTGATTCCCATCTTCTGTGACATCAAACCTTCACAGCTTCGTGTGGTGGACAATGGACAATGTCCCGCAGAGGACATCCGGAGGTTTAGCTGCGCTCTCGAAGAAGCTAAGTATATTGTTGGGCTCACGTTTGACTCCTTAAAAGGGTAAAATTATTTCTTCTTTAATTTCCTTGTTTATGTCGATCGAATCATTAATGTGTATATTTTGCTTGTAGTCCAGACGCAATTTTACAAATCTATGCCATTGTTTGTTCTTATCAATCTAAGCGAACTCTCAAACATTCACTCTTTGCTACTAGTTGTTAATCGATTGAAAACATAACATATTATCCATTGTGTTTAACCTCAACAAAAGATGTCTATATAAAAGTTCATATGACTTTCGTGCAGATACGTATCTCGAGTTAACAAAACAAGAGTGATACCAAGTTTTGGTTGCTAACATCTCTAACATTATCATAGGTTCCTGCAATTTGGACTATATATAATAATATGCATACAAAAATGATGACTTTTGATAAGTGTTTCAATTGTTGTTGTAATCATATGTGTGTGTGTGTGTATGTGGCTCCATTGTTAATTATCTAATTGTAATAGTTCACCCTTTTAGTTACTACAATACTGTCAACAAAGATTTCAGTAATTCTTATTTATACTAATTTCTAAATGATCCATTTCTTAAAATGTTCCTGTTTGGTCCTTTTTTTGACTATTTTTTGCAATTCATATATTTACAGAAACTGGTCGGAGGTTGCGACAAGTGCTTCTGATATTGTCATCGAAAGTTTGATTGAGATTGAGAATGCGTCTGCTTAAGCTTAATCGCCGAAAGATTCCTATCCTGGCCTAGTTGCTGTAATCCTCCAACATCAATCGATGCTTGAATATCTGACACAAGACTGAAACCTCAACTTCAACTTCACTTTTGCTGACATTTCTTTTTGTTAATAAATTGTGTAGTGGATTGGTCCCTTGTCCATTATCATGATTTGTCATTCTTTCGTTGTTAAGCTGTAAGCATCTCATTTGTTCTTTGTAGTAAGCGTCTCTTTTATTCTTTATAATAATCAGGAGGATTTCCATTCAAAGTGTGTAAAGAGTTGCAATTTCAGGTGCATCAATTTTCTCTCTCTCTAGAATTCGGTTGATTTAATTCTCCATTATCATAAAAATGAACATAAAATTTAAGAGAAAATTGAAATCCTTACTATTTTGATCTTGTTGCCCATGAAGTCATTTTACATATGGAGTTTAAAAAGATCCTTTCGTTTTAACTTAACAAAAAGAGAGAGATATAAAATAAAGAATCGTGTTTGGTAATTGTTTTCTAAAACTTCGCATTGAAATAATAAATTTTACTTAGTAAAGTGTATTTTTACCTATTTTCTTTAAAATGTTTTCAAACTCTTTAATAATCAATTTGATTGATTTAATATAATTGTCGTTTATTAACTTTTTTACAAAGTTATAATTGAGTTAATTCTATAAGATATTTATTGATAAAAAGTAAAATATATTATTATTTATAAAAAGACATTATAACTTAATTTATTGATGACAAAAGGAATTATGAAAAAGAAACACCCTATTATTTCTTTTATTTTGTTTTTTTATAAACAATCAAATAAAACTTTCATTTGAGTTATTTTTAATTTATTTAAGGAAAACAGTGTTATAGTGTGAATTGTCTAGTAGTTTGTTTTTAATTTTTATTAGAAATTTATGATGATTCATTAGTTATCAAATTAATTAACTAAGGGGTGTTTGGTTTGAGGATTTGAGAATGAAAAAATGAAATAATTGTAAAAAATAGTGTTTTCTTTGGAGTTTTTAATTCCAGGAGAATAAATTTATTCTATTAAATTTGAGAATTTACCAAACCCACCAGGGGGTGGGTATCGAGTTTTCATTCCAATCTAAGTTTTTATCAAGTTTATTTTTTACTCTTTTATCTCTAGCCTTTGCCCTACTATCCTCTTTACTTCCTTATCGCCTCTCAATTCCTTACGATCTTCCATCCTGCCCTATCGCGTCTTATCAACGAAGGAATTTTTTGTTCTGCCCCTCCAGGTATATTTTCCGAAATCTTTCGTTTTAATTTGATGTTAAATGAACTGAATAGAACCTGGTTTTATCTCATTGTAAATGAGGCTTTTGCTCCTTTTTTTTCTTATATATTCTCGTTTTATAATTTAATCAAGATAATAACCAATCTGCTATATGGTTTGATGATGTGAAAGTGCATATGGTTATAAATTGAACGAGAATCATAAAACCAATCCGCTCCTTTTTTTCCCTTATAATTGTTTTGTGATTTAATTTGATTTTTCGTATATGGTTTTAACTCTTAGAAAAAACAAGGAAAAACATTAATATAAAACAGAACAGTCATCTAGACAATGGACCAGATGCTGGAAAACATTAATTGGCATGTAACTACCAACAACTATTCTATAGAATGTTTCAACCAACAAGATGTAGCTAAGTTAATCTGTTATCAGACAAAGCTACCAGGTACTTTGGCACGAATAAAAGTCAAAGTGAGGTGTGTAGACAAAACATCTTGATCGTTATAACACAAAATACAGCAGGGGCTGTAGAATGAAAAATACCTATAGACATCCTGTGTTCTCTCCAAAGCACCAGCATCAAGTTCTTCATACAATGCATAATTGATCCTATTCACTTACAAAGAAAAAATAATTGTCAAGACACAACTAAGCATGAAATACTACAAACTTATCCACTTAGATCCACCAAGGACTCAAAACTTACCACAAGTAAATATATCTCTGCCAATATCTCTTCTCGTCAGCAGGCGGCACATTTGAAATTGCATGCTCATAAACCTCCCTAATCCTTTCCTTATTCCCAACACTCTCTTCCAACCTAATATAATCGAACCATGAATCATAATGCAACGGATTCTTCCTCAATTCATCCTCATATTGAAACCTCCTCTTTCCTACGATAGCATCCTCAATACCCTCCTTATCTCCATATTGCTTCTCAAAAGCCACAAACTTCCTATACAAATCCTCTGCCCTTCCCTTTGGTATATGATCCAACGCAAACTTGTAAATACAACGTGCCCGTTCTGCCTCCTTACACCTTTCCTCAAACTCCGCAAAGGCCACAAACAACTGCTCCGCCTCCTCATCATCTGCCAACTTCTCCACCGCCCTCTCATACACATTCCTTGCCCTCGGAACTTCCCCATTCTTCATCTCAAACTTAGCATATCGAATCCAAGCAGTAATCTTTGGGTGACATTGAACAAAACGTTCAAAAATTCCTCGAGCCCGTTCAATCTCATTGTACCTAAGTTCAAACTTAATGTAGGAGAGCCAACCTTGATGGTCTGGCATCCAACTCATCCACCGTTCAAAAATCTGCCTTGCACCCGCCACATTACCCAACATCTCCTCCATGTGGATGTACTTATACCACAACTGATCAACACGTGGCAAGAGTGTTACAGCGCGGTCCCAAACGTTCCTGGCACGATTGATGAACTTGTTCTTCATCTCCACTTCTGCGTACTTGAGCCATAGTGTGTGATTCCTATAATCTACCTCTAGGGCTCGTTCCCAAACGGAACGCGCCCTGTTAAAATCTTTCTGTGACTCCTCCCACTGAGCATACTTGATCCAAACACTTATATTCCACCTAACCCTTCGAATCTGGTCCTCAAATTCCTTCCTCTTGCGAAGCCGGTAGTCAGCAAGCTCTGTTGAGTCGGTGATTTTCTGCTTGGGAGGGCGGATTTCAGCTTCCTGGCGCTCACGAGCCTCCCGGAGAATCTGCTCAGCAGTTATTTGGATTGGAGCTGGAGTTTTGTTCTTTACTCGTGTGGGACGAGGAAGTTTGACCTCAGTGTCTTTCCGGGTCAAGTAACCCAGTGACGGGTCACTTTCCTTTCCAGAAGCCATAAAAACTGAAAAGACAGAGAAAGGGATTAAGTCTAAGAAAACGGATATAAAGAATATAATTCCAACTAGCTATAATTGAAAACTGCGGAGAAAAGTTTTGGAACGCAATAAGCAGAAGGAAAAACATGAAATTGCAGCCATAAACACAAAAAACTCAAAGCATATTGAACAGAATATCACTAGAAAGTAAGCAACCAAAGAACAAAACGATCCTAAAACTTGTCTTTCTAGAGTCTAAACTGATCTACACCAACCGAACAAAATAAACAGCAGCAAGAAGAAAGAAATATAAACCGAAAATAGATCTTAGCAAACTTGAGACTGAAAAAAAAAGACATAACAAAAATAAAAGCCCGAAACATGTAACCAGTACTTCTACACTAGCTCTACACCAGAAACCTAATGGAAGGGAATATGACAAAAAGAACCAAAGAGCTAACAAGATCCTGTCGAATGGTTTTACGGCAGCTACAGCACGACGGCGTGTGCGAAGATGTTTCCTTTCACAGCAGGGCGCGTTGAGCGCGTAAGAAGATCCTTTGCGCTAACGACAGCGCCTGTACCCCCTTGAAGAGCAAGTCTGCGGATTCGGGGAATGCTTGGACGTCTCAGTGGCTAAGATGAAGAAGGTGGCGTCTATTTCACCTTCACTAGGGGGTTTTTGTTTGTGGGCAACGAAAATCCGTCCGAAATTGCTCAAATCCAACAGAAACTGATCAAAATCCGACGGAATTGGGGGAGAGGCCACCGGCAAGCATTGAAAACCCAATGGAGAGGTGGTGAGTTACGAGTGGGAGGCTAGGGCTAAGACGATAGAGAATAATAAAAGATCCAGATGTCCAGGAGACGGTGGGTTTTATTCAAAACAACGCCGTATTGCTTGTTTGCCTTCTGATCGCATGTCGTCAAAATGACATCGCTTACCCCTTCCACTCCAGCGACGCGATTCATTACCCGTAGCTTCGTGGAGATTAAAAATTGAGGCAATCCAGTTATTCAATACAGAAAGTCACCAGTACGTCTAATTGTTAGTTCGCGCTGAAACTACACAAATTGATGAAGCTCATATCACAAACCGAAGTTAAATATAATTTATAAAGCTTAAAGGTTTTAATTTTAAAAGTCAATTCAGAATTTAGGTTTAGATATAAAAATTATACCCAAAAAAATTATAGATTGAGTTTGAGTTAAAAAAAATTAAAAGAACTCAATTCAAATTTATATTTGTAAATATCTTAAATTTAGGTGAACTTATAATTGTTATAAACTATTTCTCATTTACATAATTAAATTTAAATTAATGAATGTTCAAATAAAGAATTTATTATTTAAATTTTATCATAATTATATTTTTATATTTATTTACTTAATTTAATTTTTATTATAATTTTTTAAAAATATATATTATTTTAGAACAAGTTTATAGTTTTTATTTGAAATATGATTTAAATATTTTATTTGAATTTAATATTATTTTGCCATGCTAATACATAAATTGATGTTAGTATGCCACAATTACAATGCGTTCAATTTGAGTTTGAAAACTAGACCTAATTTATAGATTAGATTGAATACGTAGATTTGGTTTGACAATTCTGTCTTAGATATTAGGTTAAGAATTCTAAATTATTTTGGAATTGAATTTAGTTAATTTCATTCTAGTTCCCCCTGTATACATGTTTAGTTCAAGCCTCTTTTTTTTTTTTTTTGATAAAAGTAATCTCCACAAAAAACTCATCTATCTTAATATAAAGCGTGAAATAACCGAAAATCCCCTCAGCAATATAAACTTTTTGCATCAACCTATTTCCCTAATTCTTCCATTTAACTTGCCTTAACTTCATTATGTAAGTGAAAAAAAAATCGCTTTTGTTTATGAAAAATCGAAGGGGGTTAATTTTGCGAACTTTCCGATTCGTTTATGGCAAACAAAAAATTAGAAAAATTAAAAGAACTAAAAATAAATCAACACTAGAAAATTTGATAAC
>JANITX010000212.1:81110700-81134940 GCA_027564395.1 Erythroxylum ulei | reverse complement strand
GTTTCAAAAAGAAAAGAGAAAATTTGCCCCTTATAAGCTTAAAGAAAAGGAATGCACGAGGGAGCCTACATTAGCTAGAATATCTCTAAATAGAATATTAAGTTGGTTGGGAAAGGAGGCCACATTATAAGATTAGAAGACAAAAGTGTTAAATTAGAAGAGCCATCTAATAAGGGTTGCAACATATCATATTTCCAAATATAGAAATGATACCTATTGTGTTCTAATTTTGACATGCACATGCTATTAGAATGCTATCAAAAATATCATTCATTTGATCAAAATTTTATCGGATTCCAATATCAAAATATGCTTATACTTTCCAAAAAAAGGATTGATGTTGCATAATGACTCACTAATGCATGTAACCCATACATCCCCTTGCCAATTTTCAATTGTTTTTGGACAAAAATAGGAACTATTTTCATATTTTCAGCTTCCTATTCATAATAAAATCTTATTCTAAAGAACTTTAGTTATTTGATTGATTTCTAGTTCTTGAACCTTATTTGTTTCAACCATATCTTGAATAATCTTATTTAATCTTAGTAATAGCATGTTTTAGATTGAGTTTACTATTTTTTATTTGAAATTATCATATGAGTATTTAAATATCTTGTTAATTGGTAATGGATGAATCCTTGATGATATAGTTATGTGCTTAACTTGAATTTTAATCTTCTTATTATTTGCTTATAATGATCTTACGTTAAAATCTAAATTTTAGTATAATTAATTTGACTATTAGCTATTCTTTTTGGAGAAAATATGAATTGGTAGATATCATACTATTTATTTTTTATATTTCTTGTGTGAGCTAAAAAAAATAGATAGATTTCATATCAATCTTATTTTTACGATAATTTAAGTGAATGTGACTATCACAGTTTAGGTCTAGAAGGTGGTTCATCATCTTTTATAATTAATTAAATTCACTAATTAAGGATTTAATTATTTAATCAAAATACTATATTCTTTACTTTTTCTGATATTAATTTACTTTACCTTAGTTCACTCTTTTATTCGACCATGTAGATAAAGTGTAAAAGTCTAAGTTAGTGGTTTACTTGTCCTTATGGTATCCATATGTAATTCTCTTTTAAGGAATCCACTTTATTATTTATTATGATTAGTGTACTTGTCAGAATATTTTCACTTATATTTTATTTACATCATATGTTAACATTAATTTTACATAATTTTCTAATAGATAAAAGACTTAAGGTAACTTGGGGAACATAAAAAATCATAAAACTGATAAATTTTATATCTGAATTTTTATTTTATTTTGATCATATATAATTGAATTATTTGCAATATGAACATTAGACGCAATAATGGGCTATCTTTTAAATGTGAAGGTTGAAGAATCAGAAGTCCTCAATAAGGAGAGTTAAAAAAAACTAGTAGGAAGAGTTACTTGATGTGATAAATAGAGGTTATGAGGTAGATTTACTAGGATCTTATTACAATTATTAGAGAAGATCATTGATGTCTTTCATTAAAAAAACTTAAGATAAGTGATGTTAGAAGACTTCTTGGAAATAGTAGCAATAGCAAAGATATCAGAAGAATAAGATTTGCTCTGTTACCTATAAGTTTTCTTATGTTATAATCATCAATAATTAGTAATAACATGACCATAATTTTTGCAGCTATTACTAAAATTATTTATAATTGATAGAGATGAATCCATAGTAGAAATAGATAATGTATTATCATCATGAACAACTTTAGAGGATACATATATAACAAGAACTACATTAGTAGAAGATGATGTTTATTCAGTTGGAATAGTATTTAGGTGTTGGACTCCACACCCCACCCATAGGTGTTTGGGGGTGATACCCCGGCGTGTGTTTGCGGGTGATACCGCGGCATCCAACACAAATCAGTATTGTCCTCNNNTGTTTGAGTTGTTATGAAGTGTTTAGGCCTTAGAATAAGTGAATTTGTGAAGATTATAAGTGTATATGGTGTTAGGAGGAAATTGGAACCTTTGGAGAGGCATTGGAGAACTTTGGGGAGCCCCAATGTCCGTTTAACGGACATAAGGTCCATTTAACGGACCTTCTCGGGTGTAAAAACACCCCTTGCCTAGTCTATGTCCGTTTAACAGACATTCTCGGGTCATTTTGGCCTCCTAAGCCCGATACATGTCCGTTTAACGGACATTCACGAGACAGATTGTGCTTTTTTGACCCTTTTAGAGGCAAAATCTAATTTTTTTGTTCTTCATAAAAGTTGTAGGTCTATATGTCTTCTTTCTAATGGTCTAAAAATTAACTCAATCCGACATCTAGATTGAAAGTTATGGCGATTGCGCCAAGATAGATTCAAATCGATTTGGGGTATAAGCATGGTCTATTCTTTTGAGCATAACTCCCTCATCCGACCTCCAATTGAAGTGATTCTTAGACCAATGGATTCCTAAGACATGTATCTTTCTCTACATAACAATTTGTATCATTTGGAGTTGATTTGAGAAAGTTTGTATTAGAACAAGTGGTCGGTTAGGAGAGCATGATTAGGGTTTGAGCAGACTTGAGCTTTTAAGCATATCTTGAGCTATAGAGCTCCGATTAAGATGATTCTTGCTTCAAAGCAAACTAGAGACTTAGAGCTATGATTTCTTTGAAGAAGTCAAATGGAAATTCTTGTTTGATGTTTTCTAAATTCTGTTCACAAGCAGGAGAAATGAGTTCAAGCATGATGATCGATTTGTATGGGCACACCATTGAGCAAATTGTGAGTGAATTTTTTAGGATGTTGTGAAAAAAAAGATAATGAAGATGAATTGATAATGTCTAATGAGGGTTTAATGTAATAACCCTTAAAAGCAATATGCACGCGATCATGTTTTAGCAAGAGTTGGATTCCGAAATCAAGCGGGATCCAACAGATGTATAAGTCCGCAAGAAAGTTGGGTTTCAGAAACGGGATCCAAAATAGGTGGTATCAGAGCAAGAGGGTTAGGTTCCGAAAACGGTGCCCAGCATATGCACTCGGAGTACAAAAGATAACTTTTATTGTATGAAATAATGTTTCAACATTGCTTTTGAAACCGATGTTTTATTACATATTTTGAAAAATAATATTGTTTTCAACAAACCTGCAAATAAAATGCATGAATAACGAATTATTTTTCTAAAACTACATTTTTGAATAACTTTGTATTTGAATTTTAAAAGATGACTTTTATTGCATAAAACAGTGTTTTGGACTTTACAAATGCATAACCGAGTCATGCATTCTGCATTTATTTGTTTCTTTTGGCTTAGAGCCATGATAAAGTTTCATTTTATCAGTTGGACCGATAAATAAAGGTATAGTGCCTTACTTTATTTTTGTACTTAATATTTGTATATGATTTTTATGATTGGTGAGGAGACGATTGGTCAATCATGTGCTGGGGCATAACTGATTATGATTAAACGACACCCGTACCCTTGACGCTGGTACATGAAAGTCGAGTCGTCGTATTGATACCTTTCTTTGATACTTGCGGGTGATTCCATACCTAGGGTCTGGACACCGACGAGGTCATCACCTAAGGTCATAACGCTCTTGTCGACTGTAGTCCAGACTCACTATGGATGAAAGTCAAGCCAACACCGAGTATCGATGGGTGTGCACATTAGTTTGGCCGATTAATGGTGTTACACATGATTGTTTTGGCTTATCCTGATATTGAGTTTCCTATCGAGATTTGATGGGTACATATGATATTTTTATGCTTTTACGTACTATAATTAAGGCCTGTATTTACCGGATGAGTGAACAAATGGGCTAGGCCTATTGGTTCCTAACCAATATATGTTGAGTCGTAGGCTGGGCCTATGTGTTTTCTGAGTGTTGTATGTTTATTTTATAAGATTATTCATATTGTCTTGGTGTCTATCGAATTCTATTTATGATTTATGTTTTTCCTACTAGCTGAGTACTTAGTGTACTCACCCCCTTCTGCTTTCCAAACATGCAGGTTAATTTAGTGAGTTTGAAACTCTGAGTGGATCATACGGTCTTTTGATAGTTTCAGGATATTACCGCACGTGGGTAGTTTCGGCTTTGTACTTTAGTTGCATAGTGGCTCATAAACTGTTTTATTGTTTTACTGTTTTGATACCTTGGTCATGTTGATATGTTTTATAATCTTCTCACTTAACTTTTGACTGTTGTAAAAGATTTTATGTATGAACTTTTGATATTATTGTTGAGATTGCTTTGAGTTAAGATCGCCTAGAGTTGAGATTGTCTTGAGTGGACTAGAGAGTCATGAAGTTATGGTTGGATGTGAATATAGAAGTGTGTTTGAAACCGTTTGCAGTTTTAGGGATTTTTAAAATATAGCCGTTGTGTTTCCCAAATTTTTCAAAAAAAAAGAAAAGAAGAATAGATATTCAGTTAGCCTTGCCTATTCGAATTAAGGATACAGTGAGTCTCCTTAGCCCGGTTATGCGGCGGTTGTCATGGGCCCAATGTGGTACTAGGTCGTGACATTCATTTTGGGCATTCAAAAGCAAATTGTAACCTTTTACAAATGAAGCAAGTAGTATCTCATTTTGTTTATTTCTTGGACTTATATTGAGAAGATTCATATACCTTCTCCTTGCCTTTCTCTGAAACATACTATGTCCCATTATTCTTCTTGCCGTTGTTACTAGTTTGAATTGATGGTAGCATTTGGAGATCCACCAAGGCATCTGCAACCACTATTACGTTTAAGAGGTCTTTCGTATTCTGTCTCTGAAACTCCACTTGTATCCAACCTTGTAAGTCACTTATGAAGTTAAACAACTTTTCTTCATCAAACATGTTGTACATTTCAAATATCAAAAATGTAAATTTTTTCACATACTTCCGCACTAAGCAGTCTTGCTTAAACCGCTTTAAAGCTTCCCTCGTAAGCTATGAATTGTTGTTGGGAAGGAACTAGTTCGTTTGCTACTTTTTCATCTACTCCCAAGTGTCAATGGAAGGTCTACCCACACTAATGTGATTAAAGGTTCTCGTTCTTCACCACAGCTTTATGTCCTCCAATATATACATAAATGTGATCGACACCTTCTCTGAATTAGATACCTTTATCATTGCAAAGTATTGCTCTAGGTTTCATAAGAATTTTTTAACCTCATTGGAACTCCGTTTACCATCGAAAATTTGGGGCTCTTATACCTTCAACAAAGTATTTTTCAACATGCCCAACATGCTGCATTGCAATAACATGCCTTATGATTGTGATCTCTAATTTAGAACCATTTTATGCCTTCATCAAGTATACTGTTTGATGTTGCAACTATTAGATCTATGCCTCCAAAATCTTGAACTGAGATGAGTAAGAAATGACCTCTTCCTCGACTTGAGGAATTGGCCTTATAAGTGCCCCCACTTTGTTGACACTTTCTATCAAATTGTTGCCTTCTGCCTTATCTATATTTTTGGCACTGATACCAATTGTTACAAAAAAATTTCTTAGACACTAAACTTATACCGAAGTTGTGCCTTCTCCTTTACACAACAATCTCGTTTAGGTCCACTTAAGCAAGACTCAACCTTCTTATGTGATTGTTGCCCAACAAAAACTTAATCTCAAACATCTCATGACCCTTACAGTGTTTAACTCTCACTCTTGAGTAAGAATATTAAAAAAGTATTAAATAACTATAGGAAACAATAAACACACAATAGCTACGATAAAAGCCAACTTTTATTACTTCCTTAAAAGTATACAAAGAAATGTTCTCTCTCAATATATTCCCCTCAACTCTATCCCTCTTCTAGAGGCAAGACTTAAATAAGCTATTTATAGGCAGGTTTGGCTTTACAATTTAGAGTTTGAATTGAGCTGAACTAACTAGATTACCTCTATCATTATCAGATTAAATCACACTAACTAATTAGATGACACCCTCCTTTAAATAAGATTCTATTTGATAGGATTTAGCTACATCACAACTAACAAGATAAGAGATTACATTTAACTAGGAAACATACATCCATATCCATGAAGATCTCTACTATCCTCTAAAGATCATCCTTTATAGTCTTTATCTTTTAGACCGATGTATGTCTATTGTGATCTTATCCATCACATTATCAAGATCTTTCCTTAATCTCTATCTATTGATAATGAGTCATTCAACCTCCAAGTCTTTCATAGCATACTGATTTGGTCTAATGCTTATGTATGCCAAGTTTATTAGCCATGGTCTATTCATTTGGTTACACACTAAGTCCTTAGGGCTCTCACATATCTCCCTCATGCATATGATCTAAGAAACCTTTGATCCAAGATCCATCTTGAGCTCATATTTTGGTCTCACATTCAAATCTTACATTTCATTGAAAATTCTCGCTAATGTGCATCAATGCATGCTAAAGCTTACTTACTTTCGAGCTTCTATTAACACTGAACATTTTTCATGCCTACTTCCAAGTTTTTGCCTTATTATGTCATCTCAAGTGTCAAACATTGTATAAGACTCACTAATGTCCTTAAGATTACACTATTAAGACTCGAGGATCTAGCAGAACATATGAAGTATCAGGCAAAAATTTTCGATGGTGTGTGAGGGCATATGTGGTTGTTTATGGCAACATGCTTTATTTCATTTTATCAATTAGTGGACGTGGAATATGATGGAATAATTAGATCAATAATTAACGTTGTTTTGAGATTTCCATATAAGAAAAAGTAATGAGTAATAGTAGTGGATAACGACAAACCTCTGAAAATAATAGTTAACATAAAAGGAATCAAAGTTCTTTTATCAATGGAAATAAAATAAAATATATATTACACATTTTGTGTTATTATATACGAATAAACTCTTACTTATACATAATATCCTATAATTAAATAAAAATAGATCAATGAAAGAAAAATAAGAAACTATTATAAATCAAGAAGATTTATAATTATTAACGTAAAATATTTCAAAAATATCTTCTAATAAGCGCAATAAAAAGATTTCAATGATTTTGACTCAGCTCGGCCTCTGCTCAGTTAGGTTAACTTTAACTTGATGAACTGTGACACTTGGTTTGAAAGAAATAACTAGATGGGTTGAATTGTTTTTTTTTTTTGCCCCCATTCCTATCAACTTATCTAATTTACCTGGTCAGTCTAACTCAGATATTTGATTGATTTTGTGTTTCAATTAAGTTTATTTGTTTTACTTTAATAATATAAACGAGTCTTATTTAACTTTGTTTAATAAAAATGATAAAGGAAAATTACTCGGCTTCCAAAGATAAGATTTTTGACTCCAAGATCGACTAGGCTGACGACCTGGGCCTCTAACTGGGTCGACTGAAAACGACATGCAAATATACGGGCGATTGTCATCTTGAATGCAGACTGACCCATATCCTGATGATTCTCGTAGTCACTCATTGTTTAGCCATTTGGGCTTCCACTCACCAAAAAACTCAATAAAATCTTATATGGAAATCTTCGCTTTTCCTTCTATAATTAAGGGTTTGATTGTCTTGTTTTCTTTCTTTTATTATATCTAACGTTTGCTCCATGAACGATGTTATGGATACCTTCCATTAACTTATTTTTGTTAACTGATTGTACTAATAAGGATTTCTAAATTTGTATATATATATATACAAAACTAAAATTTAGCCTCCTTATAGTTCAAAAGTAAAGAACGTGTTTGAGAATGCGTATCACTTAACGCATCGTCATAAAGGAAAAAAACGTGTTTCATATAGGAAGCGACGGTAGGAAGAAGAGCATGATGCACTCCCGTTAGTCGTTAGTGATGCTCCTTAGTAAAGATTTTGCCAATTAAAGTGAGTTAGACAAAATTACAGCAAAAGTAAAAGCAGAGTAAGATTTGGGTCATTCGGTCTCCGATAGGAATTCCCAAAAGATATCGACCGTTACTTTTTAGTTGTATCCCCCTCATAATCAGCAAGGATCTTACTGTTTTATCTCACGATTATAGAAGATGAAAACCCCATTAATCCATTTTCTCAATGGCATAAAAAGATGTATTCTTTATTACAAAGCATATTGCTTTCGCTGAACGCTTTTGATGGCACTTAAGTATTCCAACTCTAAAGCCAGTTACAGTATTCATCATTTCTCATCAGTTGAGAAGCTACACTTCAATGGACTCTCCTGCACTAACCTTTCTGGTCTTTTTCTTTACGTGAAAAGCAATTTGGTGGTTTTCTCTTTTGATGCAAAGTATCAGTGGAATTTGTTTTCAAGCTTATGGAACGGAATCAAAAAGCTACAACTTGGAGGAGATTGATAGTTTAAGTGTAGGAGACTGACTAGCGTCAGGGATGATTAGTATTTTGTTAGATTTTTTAATTTTATTATAACTCTAACTAGTGTAAATATCTCCTTGTATAGAGTTTAAAAAAATAAAATTAAGAACATTCTCTCAAGATTAATTTTTTTAGACCCGCGTCGCTATCCTATCTTGATTTCACCAACAACCTCAGTAGAGTTCCATCTTTCCTATTCTTTTATCCACTACAGTCTACCACATTTGGACTAAAAGGAACTCTAGAGCTTTGAGGGATGTAGCTACGGAGATGAAGAGCTTAAGAACTAGGATAATCTTCTAAGTTTTGGAGCTTTTCAGCCAAAACACTTCGAGAGGTAGCTAGATCTTTTATGTACTAACATTGTCATGCGGGTGGCTATTCCGCTGAGGAGACAAATCTATTTTTTTTTCAATGCACTAAACTATTAGTTCACGGGCACAACAAACTTTTTCAGTTTCATTGCCTTAAGGAAGGTGAGTCAACAGAAGGAACACTATTTCTTACGGATGATATAGCTTGCAAGGTATGCGAACGAAAACACTCATGACACTGGACAAGATAAATAGCAGAACTTCTTTTCATTCTATTTCTTTAGCTCTGGTGATTGTAGCTTTAGTATTTTGAGCTTGGATTATGTATGTTGGTCTTTTGTGTTGATAGCTTGTGTTGGTGCACTTGGGTGATTGGGCTATAAAAACTAGCTTTATACGACTTCTTGGTAGGAAGTATATAGAGGAGAGTAGTTAATAGTGTCGTTACAAGGTTGAGCTAGGTTTCTTATGACGTTGTCCTGACTTGTTCCTTTGGTAGGTATGAGATTTTTGTTTAGCAAATCCCTTGTTATGTACATAACATCTTCTTATTTTTTATAAAATTTACTGAATTATCCAAAAAAAAAAAACAATGATGTCGAGTTCTAATTGTTATTATTATCTAAAAGGAAAAGATAACCTAAAAAACGATGGTTTATATGCCCTAAACCTAAACGACGTAGTCTTACATACTTTAAAATGACAAGTTATTTGTTATCTACCTCCAAGCACTTATGTCATTAAAATTTAATCACACAGTATTTACTATTTTGTATAATCAAATATCCATCACATGTCTTGCTACAACATAACTTAGATTTCACATTTATCTTATCATTATTGACGTTTGATTTCACACCTATCATATGAGATTTTGCAGTCTGTCAAATCATCAACTGATTTCGGTTTAGACTTTACACAATTAACACTAATAGAGTTAATTCATTCAAATTATCACAATTATAATTTGTCTCAACATTTTCAAAAAAAATAATTATCTTCAATAGTTTATCCTTTATCTAGTATATCTGATTAAGTATGTACAGAAAACATAAATAAACTCAAATTTAAATGAAGTGTAACTATATTTATATACAACATAAGTTAAGCTTATGTATTATCTTAATTAATTTAATGGTTAAATACACGAAACCTCTAAATAATTTAATATCTTATTAACTTATTATCATTCTTAGAAACTTGTGTTTACTTTTTTGAGTTTTAAAAAAATATCAAAATTTGTTTTTCTCGTATGTCAGTGAAGTAAGCTAACAAAAGAATTAAAACGACTAAGTTTCAAGGATGTCATACATTGTAATGTAACGGTTCTCAAATTACCTTTTATACTTTAAGCTCTCTTCTATTTTTAAGATATTAGATGGCATGTATATACATGATCACAATCAGTTATTTAGTATAATTTAAGTTATAATACATGTAAATTTTCAAATAAAGGTAACCTTCTAGAGATAAGGATGCAAAAATAATTATTTTAATAAACATAAAAATAAAAGAAATGATTAGCATATATAATGTTTATTTAAATAAGATAAATTAAATTTTAAATTTAAAACTTTATTTAAATATTTCATATATTAGTAAGAACTAATAAAAAATATTATTTTTAATTTATTACAAGTATCGTTAATTACTAACCCTAATATTAATAGTATAGATGTAGATGCTAGTTATATCATTTAGAAATATTTTTAAATATAAAAAGATTATCCGAACTAGAACCACTAAAATTGTTCTCATCATCTATGATTTTACTTGAATTGAATCCTTTATGATTTGATTTCAGATGTCTCCCCTCATTTTCTTACTCAACACTTATTTTATTTGTGAATCCAAATTCTCTAAAATCCCCTTGGCCCCTTATGCTTTTACCCGGATTCTCTAGACAGAAATCCCAAATTCTTCTAATCGTTAGTCCCAAATGTTCTCCAAAATTCCCAAATGCTTACAATTCTGGCAAACCCAACATCAGCACGAAGAGTTATTGATGGTGTTTATAGACGAAAGCCAATGTCACAATCATCAACCACACAGAAAACAATAATGTGCAAGCGAAAGGAGTAACTTATGTATTCTGTAAGTGAGCAATGGAGCAAAAAAGCATGAGTTCCCAAACGTGAAGCCTTGATGGAAGGCGAGAAGCAATAAAAAGTTAAAAACTGAAGCAAAGCTTGGACACAGCTAGTCTAGTTGGGCATGAAATCTTTTTTCTGTTCTAATTCTGTTTTTGTTCCAAAATAATGTCATTTTATATACATTCATTTATAAAATAATGTTATTTTGAGATAAAAATAGGTTTGAAATAGGATAATAGGAACAGAAAATCCGAATAATCATGAAAGAAAAGAGGGAAGTATGATAAGTGAGTCAGTGACGGCCCGAAAGGACCTTGAGTGAGTATGGTCTACAGGAGCTAACGTATAAAAGTATAAAACCCAGCTGCGGAATAGGAAATTTAAACAACAAAATAACAAATTTTAATGCAAAAAATAATAGATATGGATGAAAGAAAGGGTTGAACGGTTGGGAATATGAGATACTTTTTAATGTATAATTATTTAAAGAGTATATGTGTATTAGCAGCAACAGAATTAAGTGAACAATTATTCTTTTTCCATTATTCTTTAGAGGAAATTTCCTTATCATAAATTTATGTGTCGATATATTTCAATGGGCGACAAAGTTCAGTGGTTTAACCAAGAATAGTTTGCAAGTGCATCAGTTACACAAATAATCAATTATCAACATGCTTAAAAGTCGGTTGATACAAATACAAATGATAAAAATGTAAATTTAATTACAATACTTATATTGAAATATAAATTAAATTCTAAAAGCTTAATATTTACAAAATGTTGAAAACAAATGCTTAAAAGTTGGGTATACTGTTGCGTCACGTGTCAGCGTGCGCATAAGTGCGCATGGGGTGTGTCTGAGCATGTGCCAGACACTGTTGAGGCGCGTCACTGGAAGGCACGCGTGTTAAACTCTTCCATGCGTAGCTGACGTCATGTTGGTGTTAGCAGATGACATCAGCACTACAATGCAATGACACAGTGCTGATGTCAGCGCTACAGTGCGTTGACGTAGTTCTGATATCATGTTGTGCGTATTTTTGTACGTTGTTTTAAAAAAACACAAAAATTTCAACTTCTTGTAAGGGTGTCTCGGGGTGTTTTGGGTCATTTTCTGGGTCCAGGAAATTCATAGAGTGAGTTTTTCATTTTTCTGGATTTATTACATTAGTAATAAATTAAAATTTTACTCTAAAAAAAGGAATTAAGGTATTCTGAATCTGATTTCAAATGAATTTTCATGCTTCGAACATCGTATGAGGAAGATATATCAGGTTCTCGTGTCTCGAGTCTCATATTCAATGTTCAGGATCGCATGATAGTTACTCGAAAAAGAAATTAAGACATTCTGAAGCTATTTTTGAGTAAATTTTAGTACAATGAACTTGCCATAAGGGAGATACATGAGGTTCTCGTGTCTTGGGTGGTCAGTTCAGTGTTCGATGACGCACGATAGTTACTCTACTGAGATTTTTCTTTTACGAAAGTCTTAAATGAAGTTTTCAAAGAATGTCTTTAGCACGAATGTGTGACAATGAAACTGTGCATTTGAGTTTTTGCATTTATTGATGTTACATTGTCACATACCATATGCCCATAAAGAATGTGAGGATAACATAAAGATTTATCCCTTGTGTTTGTGGACTTTTTGGGTGCTGATGAGGATCTAGTCACCATAGTGGCCTTTCGAGACAGTCCTTTGAATTGTTCTGCTTACATGTTAGGGGATGCCTTTGGTCTCATGTTTGGTTATTCTGCTCACAAGTGTTGACCTTACATGAGATTTAAAGATTCGCATAAAGGCATTGGATAGAGGAAAGTCGTTGCTTGAATGATCTACTCACCCATAGGTGGTAGTGTCATGAGAGTTGATGGTGTATACTCTGATCGCTTTTATTTGGATGTCTAGTTGCATATATTATGTATTCAGCCCACAAATGTTTCATAATATATGTGACCAGATTTTCAGTAAAGATACTATTTAACGGCTTTGAGTATCGTTGTTATCCTACATTTGTGTTGATTGAAACATTGTTATTTTGAAGTCACCTTTGCAGTTAATAAAATCGGTGTCACCATTGAAACCCTGACCGGTTTCAATACAAAGAAGTAGACAGAGGATGTATTGAATGCTATGGAGATAGCTGAGGTTGAGATGACCATACGAAAGGATAGGCCATCTCCACATACATCCATGAGCTCGAGAGTTCATAAAGCAGCCTATGAAACCTAGGATCGGTCTAACAGATTATATCTGATGACCATTAAGAGATCTATACCTAACCATCTGCTAAGTGGACTTCTAGATACAAACATGGCGAAGGAGTTTCTTGGTAATGTCTCCTAGAGGTATATAGTCTGATCTAATGTTGAGACAAATGCCTTGATAAAAGAATTATTCTCAATGAGATATACAAGAGAACAAGGAGTAATGGAGTACTTATCAAGAATAATTCATCTTCATAGTAGATTGAAGATGTTGAACATTCCTCTTCCTGATGTCTTCATTATTCACCAGACTCTGAATACACTCCCTCCAGAGTTTAGTAATCTGGTGATGACATATTACTCGTTGGATGAGGAATGGGACTTCAATGCTTTGATAGCCCATTGCGATGTTAAGGAGGAGAAACTCAAGTTTGCTACTCCTACAACCCTCGAAGCAGCTAAAGGGAAGGCAAAGATGAAGCCCACTAAGATCAAAGGTAGAAAGTTCGAATCTTCTCCACATGTTGATGCTGGTTAATCCAGTGTTGGTGAAGGCCCTAGGGACATAAAGAAACTAGTAGTATAAGGTTTATAAGGAAAGAATGAGACCATCAGGTTACTCCTTGGCTTATCAATTTATGAATCTAATTTGAGATAGGCATTAAGTACTTAGGGCTATTTAATGGAACATCTGATCAAGGTGCTTCTACAATACAGTGGTTCATATCCAGGATAAAGCCAAATTAAAAAGGAGGAACTGATGGTTAAAAGCAATGAAGAAGTAGAAGTAATATCTATGAGGAATATATGTATTGAACCTTGTAGTAAGGTTCATTTAGGTTTTACACAACACATTTTATATGCGATCTTTTGATCAATTTTGTATTTAATGTTTCTGTTGTACAGTTGTTGTTTAAGGCAAAACACGATAATACAACTTTCTTATCATATGGTTTGTATAAAATGTGTCTTATCCCGAATTAGATAAATTCTTTTTCGTATCTTGCTAAACAAGTTATGAAATGAAGGACCCTTATGAATGAGAAGTTATGCATGGTGTGGCATAAAAGTTTAAGCCACATTTCCAAAGCTAGGGTTGAGAGATTGATCAAGGAAAGCATTTCTCAATTCTAGATTATGATGATCAGGGAACATGTTGACGAATAAAGATATCAAGGTCAACTCATACTTTTGACATGTTAAGTCTGATACATAAAGATATCGATAGACCTTATACAGTTGCATTGTGCAATTTTAAATGTATTTTGACATTTGTTAATGATTATTCCCATCACAGTTATGCGTTTTTACTTAAAGACTGAAGGTTGAGAACCAATTGGAAAAAAAATCTTCAAGATAGTCAGATTTGACCATGGAGGATAATATCATGGCACATGGTGTTTCAGGACTTTAAAAGGTCCGTTTGCCAGATATTTGGAATCAGTTAAAATAGTGACTTAATTCACTATACCGAGAAGTTCTGAGCAAAATGGTGTGTTGCTGAAAGGCATAACTGCACAATAAAGGACTTAAAGAAGTCAATGCAAAATAGGGCTATTCTACCTCATTATCTAAAAGTGTGAAAACTCAGCCTTGCACATGTTCGTGTATGGGACTATCCTACTAAGGTAGTATAATCCTTATAAAGAAAGATTGCATGCTCGTTCTGCTCATTGTTATTTAGTAAGATATCCTGACCACTTTAAGGCTACAATTTTTACTGTAGAGAAAGAAGGACTTTAATAGTAGAATCACAAACAGCTAAATTTATGGAATACAATGTCTATGATGATGATGGGCCCTTTGACCCTTCAGATTATAATAGGGTGGATACTACAGTTATTATGTATCCGCTACTCATATAGTTATATTCGGTAGGTCTAGGTCTCTATACCGTGCCTGTACAGGAACAGGAACCCATACCTGTACATACAGAGATTCCTGGGGGTACAAGATCTAATACAGTTAGGTAAATCCACCATAATGAGATGACCTGTTATCCCATTTGATTACATAGTTTATCAGGTGTACAGGACTATGTTAACATGTTACAGATCTAGTTAATTTTATAGAAGCTATTTCTGGACCCAATGCGGATGTGTGGCGAGATGTAATAAATGATGAGATGCAATACATGAAGCATAGTAAGGTCTGGGAGCAAGTTGATTTACATAGAAATTGCAAACCCATTAGTTGTAAATGAAGTTTTGGACCTATAGGATTTCAAAATAGAGTTTAGCGGTTTATGAGCTTGCTCATTTGCCTACTGGTTCACTCAGGGAGAAAGGTTAACTTTATGTTACCTTTTCTCTCGTATCCTCGTAGGATACATTTTGAGTGAATAAGGCAATTGTAGCTCATGATGATATAGTTACATCAAATGGTTGTCAAAACTGTTTTCCTGAGTAAAGATCTTTATGAAGTGGTCTATATGGTATAACCTAAAAGATTTCAAGATCCAGATGGAACTGACATGGTTTGCGCATTATACAGATCAATATGTAGTTTATATCAAACCTCCTAAAAGTGACGCCTTATAGTTGATGAGGTTATGACCTCTTTCGACTACATGGAAAATAAAATTAAAAAGATGATTGTACTATGAGATCAGGGGAAGCAAAGTTATCTTCCTATTATTACATGTAGAAGATATATTGCTCACGTCAAATTACTTGACCATGTTGTATGAGGTTAAGCAATGTTTGGTCAAGAACTCTAACATGAAGGACCTTGGTGTAGCATCTTTTGTTTAAGTATTTAGATTCACCGGGACAGGTCTCAACACTCATCAGACCTCTTATAGAATGCATACATTGAATATATGTTACAAAGGTTTAATACGGTACACAGTAAACTTGTTGTAACACCTATCTCTCATAGTAAGAGATGATCTTTGTCACAGTATCCAAAAAATAAAGTAAAGAGAGAGGTTATGAGGAATGTTTTGTATTATAGTATGATTAATAGCCTGATGTATGCTTGGCTATGTACTAGGCAGGACATTGCATTCACTATTTGACTATTTGGTCAATATCTCGTTAATCCAGGTGTAGACCATTGGAATGTAATATAGCGAGTGTTGAGATATTAAAGGAAATTAAGGATTATATGTTGACATATAGAAAAGTCAACAGACTAAACCTTGTTGGGAATTCATATTCAGATTTTAGCCATATGTCCGGATGATCAAAAGCCCACTTAAGGTTACAATTTTAAGTTTGCAGATGGTACAATGTCGTGGAAGTATGTCAAGTAGACATGGGTAACTTCCTCGGCTATGCATGTAGGGTGCATGCTATGGGACTGTTTCACAAATGATTTAGCTTAGAAACTTGATTTCTGAGTTGTATGTGGTTGATTCAGTGGCTAGACTCATTCGATTGTATTGTGGTAATCTTTTTGCTAATGTTGTTTAATAACAACAAAGAATATCACAGGATCTTAACATTTAAAGGTCAATTATTTGGTCATAAAGGTGTTGATATGAAAAGGTGACATTAGGGTTTGGAGCATTTAAGGACTGAGGAATTATAAGTCGATCCTTTAACTAAAGGAATTCGCCCAGTTGTGTTTGTGACACAAGTATACAGTATGAGTGTTTTGATGTCCTTAGACATTGTTAATTAGCGGATCGTTATGTTTGCTTCATGTACATTTGTACATTTTGATGTATTATGACAACTTGATGGTTCATCAATAAAGATGATCATCATTTATCCTCAGTAATACGTGTTATCATACATTGTCATAATACGTATGAAAGTCTTATGATTTGTGTTGATCTTAAACATTTGAAGGTCATTGGGCATATATACAGATTGACCTTGTGCCTATGTCGTTTAGACACATACAATTTTAGTACAGGTATTCATGCAATTTAACATGACAAAGGAGGATATAAGTTTTTAATCCCATAAAGGTTCTCTAATGCAGTTTAGCATTCAGTTGGAGAACATAAAGGTTTTCTTTAATGCAGTTTAGCATTTAGTGAGAGGAAACAAATTTTCTCTAATGTTATTTAGCATTTGGTGAGAGAAAACACAATTTTTCTAATGCAGTTTAGCATAAAGTTAGAGAAATCGAGGCCTACAAATGAAGATGATATAATTTAGATCATAAAGGTATCATCCTAGTTTGTCACACTCTATTTTCTCATTCATGTTAGTGAGGTATTAGGTATATGTGATTGTATTGGATCTGTGTCGCAAATGACACATGCATTTGATACTTTTCGGTATCGAAAACCTTACAGGACAGAATGATGGACTTTTATTTTCTTTGGATCAAATGTTTTGTTTTTAAACCTAGTCGACTAATTCAGTAGCATGGCTTAACCGAGTTTTTAAACTGTTTTTAAAGTAGAGTCAAAATTGCAATTAATGTTTGTCCAATGGGGAGAATGTTGGACAATTTTATCCTTTCCCATAAAGTTGGATAACTATTAATTGCATTTTTCAGTTTTTTTAATAATTTATCAATTAAGTTACGTAATTTGATCTAGATAAAGATAATAAAGTAACCCAATAAATGATCTAAATTAATGGGACGAAGTCTGTATGGAAAATAGATCCCGATCAATATAGACTAGACCCATATCGGCCTTGTGATGGGAAAGCCCGATATAGAAACTATATATAAAGGTTAAAGTCTCCTGTAGTTGCTCATATAATCAATCGTAAGTATAAGGATTCTTTGACCCGTTAAGAAAGCTTATTTTTTTAGAAAATTGTAGAAAGACCTTACACGTGTCCCGGAGAGGAGTTCTCGTGAAGAAAACGGTGAATTCACGGTCATTTCAGCTTCGGAAAGCTCATTTGAAGTTACAACGACCGAAATCAGATATTTCTGCATTTCTTCGTTTCATACTCTTTCACATTCGATCTAAAACACGTAAGTAAGGTACTGTTACGTATTACAGAGTCAACATAGAAAAATTGCAAATACTTAAAGCTAAAATGAAAAGTAGAAAAATATCAAACAAGTCAAACGCAAGACCAAATAGGTTGAAGTTCGCAGGAAAAGGTGAATCTTAAATTTTGTCATTCTGCGCAACGCAAGTTTTACTCCAATAGTGTTTTTATTAAAATTCGAATTCGTCCTTCAAATTATGATAATATTTAAATTTTAAAAATTTTAAAAATATAAATATTACTGTATTATATTTGTCCTCAAACCTATTATGTAAATAAAAATAATAAATATATCATATTAATATTAACAAAAGTATATATTTAATTTCGTTCAAGTTTTTATTTACTTACAATTCAACATCTTACAAACATTAGATATTTATTTTATATTTTAATAAACACATTATAATTAAATTTACACTTTTTATCAAATGTAAATTAAATACCTTCCAGAAGTTTTCTGTTTTCTGGGTAATTTATCACTCGATCATGTTAAGAAGTTAGGAGTGCAGTTCCGGATTTTCCGGTACAAATATTCCAGTCAGTGATTTTATCACATCCTTCGTTTTGTATCATTAGTTAAAGAAAGTTTCACGATCTATTAACATATTAAAATGCAGAAATTCAACTTGAGAACCTTAAAATTCATCTATTCAAATTTAATTATGGAATAGAAGTTTGGGTTCCAAGTAATAAAGATTCAACTTTGTAACATCGAATATAGAAAATTCCCCTACATGAAAACCGAAATCTAGGCATCCTAGGCCATGGTGTAAATAGATTATTACATGTGAATTTTAGCTTTAATAGCTAAATTTTGCATATATATAAACTACAACTTGAGGTTGGTCCAAACTTACACGACATTCTTAAAAAATCCAAAGTTCACATCTTTTAGGACCTAAAACTTTAAGAAATCAACTCCCTGTTTCAAACCCACACGGTTGCCTGGCTAGCAAGAAAAGATGGATAAAGAATGAGTAACGAAATACAAAAAAGAATCGGCGTTACTTAGCATTTCCGTAACCTTTTCTTGTCAATTGTAAGTAGACGTTTCCACGCCAATGTCCAACTTAATAACTTACTCCTTTAGGCTATGACTAATAGAGTAAACTTTTATCTTGGGTCGTTCATTGGGGAAACTGTGGTCTGTCTAAATAAGCTCTACCTATAACTTCCTCGATGTTAAAATCAATATATTTGATTTAGTGAGGCAAATTAAATAAATCTACCAATAAAACTACAACCTCGGAAGAAATGATGCAAATCTTAAATGTAGAACTAAAAGTTGTAGTTTAATGTTAAATACTTGAATTAGACAACTTTCCTAATTAGATCACTATAAAGCATATTTGAGTTTAGCCTTTTATGCTTTATAGTGATCAAAACAAAAAACAAAAAAATTCAAGTGCTAGAAAGGAAATGAAATAAATTCCATTTTTAATTATGATGGCAATTTCTTTTAAAATTACAATTTTAATAATGAGAGGATGCATTTAATGATGTTATTTTTTATTATGGGTATTTATTACGTTACATTTAAACAAGTTCATTAACTATTAATAGTTTAGCCTATATAATTTATACTTGGGAAAAGAGTTTTCATATATTATAACTGGAATTCATGGGGTATTTGTTTACGTTTCCTTTCAGATGTTAAGGGGGGCAAAAAAAGAGTACACATACGTATGAAGCAATGCAAGGATTTATACCTGGAAAAAGAGTTTCCAGCCATTAGAACTGGAACTTTTCGGGTATTTGTTTATATTTCCTTAGCTGTTAAAAAAAGAGTGCTTATTACTGTCATTTGTCGTTTAAATTAAAAAAAGTGTTTACTTAATATTGTTATTTCATGTACTACACCGTTGCTTCCATTAATTTCTCTTTCCCGTCGTACGTGTTTGAATTTCAAGTCATAATTCCTTCGTACAAGATTAGTAAACAACTTAATAAAGTTTCTTTTTTACAAAATTAATAGCAAATAAATGTAGGACTTGATTGACAAATAAACATAAAATATGATTAGCTTAGAACCGAGGTATCAATCGCCTTGCTCGGTTGGTTTCTGAGAGACTTTCGAAAACATAACGTTAGCTCAAGACTTAATGATTTTGATGATAACCTTTCAATTGGATTTATTTCCTTCTATTACTAACGAGTTAATTCTTCAAAAGAAATAAAATCATATGAAAAATGATTCTTTTCTTACAAAAATCTTCCTTATGAACTTATCTGGTTTATTATAAATGATTTCACAATATCTGAAAGGATCTTACAAATCACAATAAGCTCCGTGATATGATCATTTGTCATAAAATTTAGATATTAGAAGATTTTATCAGATATAATATTGAAGATTCAAAGTCAATTTAAAATATAAGACAAGCAACAGCTAGTTGAAGAAGATGTCGCTACTTAAGGAAGAGTCACTGCTTTTGCAAAAATAGATTAAACTCTTGAATTACATCAACAACATCAATACTGTTGAAAGTGATATAATTATCAAATCTCTTGTGCTTTAGAAAGTGAAAATTTTTCTTAAGAGAAATTATTGAAGCTCATATCAAGCAAACTTCATTTGTTGAGAGCTTATAGAGGCTAGCTAAATACTATTAGTTCGAAAGATTGGAGAGCCTTGAAAAATATGTACTAGTGAGCTTAAAGAGACTCGTCAAATTGCTACTTCAAATTTTAGTGAAACATTTAAGTTGAATACTTGGGGACTAGACTTAGGCTTGGGTTATAAGCCAAACTAGAATAAATCGACTGCATCATTATTCTCTCTTTCTCTTTAACTTTTATATTTCCGCACCATATTATGTGTGTGTTGATTTTAGCCAGAGGCTTCTTCACTTTTGTAAGATGTTCTTTTCGTTTTCAACTTTCAATAGGTTCTTTTCAGTTTTAACATGCATCTTCTGTTTTAAATTGTTTTGACAGGACTTATCGTTTAACAGGTTCTTATCATTTGACAGGCTTCTGTTGTCTAACAGGCTCCTATTGTCTGACAGGCCCCTACTCTTTTAAACTTTAACAGACCCCTGTCTTTTATCTCTTGCATGAGTTTGCTTTATCATTTAATATCAGAGACAGGTTTCACATTTTTTTGTTTTACAGCACGTGATAGATCATGGCAAACATTTTGAGAAGTTTTGAAAGACAATCCATCTCAAAGCCTCCTTACTTCAATGGAAACAACTACTCATATTGGGAAGAGAGAATGACCTTATATTTTTCAATCTGTAGATATTGAAGTCTGGTAAGTTATTAGATTTGGAGCTACACTTTCCATGACCAATAACGTAGAAGTATGGACTAATGCTAACAGAAGAAATGCACAACTAAATGCTAAAGCAAAACATCATCTGATTTGTGCGTTGTCTCCAAAAGAATATGAAAAGATATCCTACTACTCTACAACAAAAGAAATATGGGATAAACTTCAAGTCACCTTTGAAGGAACGAATGAGGTAAAGAAACATAGAATAAGTTTTTTAATGCATCAATATGAAACTATTGACATGAAATAGGGAAAAATCATAGATGAATTCTTCAGACGGTTCAACAATATCATCAAGGCCTTAAAGAACTTGGAAAAATTATATCCTAATGATGAGCTTGTAACGAAGATTCTAAGATCACTAGCAAATTAATAGAGACCTAAGGTGATAACTCTAGAAACTGCAAAGGATCTAAACACTATTTCACTAGACTGGTTATGAGGAAACTTGACGATCTATGAAACCGAGTTTAAAGGATCCTTCTACAGAAGAGGAATGACACTAAAAGTAGCCTGATCAGATGAAGATTTTGAAAGCTTTAAAGAAGAAGAGCCTGAAGAAGTTAGCAAAGTTTGTCTTATGACTAAATCAAGAGATGATGAGGTATATTACTTTGACTCTGATATTGAAGTTGATGAATTGAAAAATGCATATCATGAATTGTATGATCAGTACAAAAGGTTGACAGTGAAGTATTTCAAAGAGGTTGAGAAGTCCAAGAGCAATGATACACTTTAAGAGTAAGATAAAATCATTGGAATCTGCAAACAAGAATTTGGTGACCAAGAATATGTCTTTTAAGGTTGATTATAAACAAAAGGTCTCTGAAAAGGAATTTCTTGAAGAAAGAGTGGCTAAGTTGGAAAATACGTTACTAGAAAATAATTCTGAAAAGGTAAGACAATTAGAAAAAAAAGTTGTCACCTTAGAAATTGAGAAAGAGAAAAGTGCAGAAAATATCTTATCTCTAGAAAAAGATTTAGCAAATTTCGTTGATGGAAGGAACAATCTTGATGCATTGGTTGGTAGTGGTAAATGCGTTTTTGATAAGGACGGAATATAATACAATGAAAACAATAACATCAGGACGTATAATAACTTCTTTGTCAAATCCAATAGTAATTATAGACAAAACAGCAAGAACATGAGACATGGTAGAAATTATATTAATTCTCATTCATTTGTTTTGTGCTTGTACTGTAGTAAATATGGTCATATTAGTCATTATTGTAACTTTCGTATAACAAAGAAATTATCTGAAATGTATGTTTGGAGACCGAAAGGTCAAACCACTAACCTAAAATGACCCAAAAAATTTAGGTACCTAAACTGAGATAATACTTTCTACAGAAATGCTTCAAAACAGAGACAAGAGAAAATCAATGAATAGTTGATAATGGGTGTTCGAGACACATGGTAGGTGAAATATCTCATTTCAACTACATTGAAAGAAAAGATAAAGTTTTGTAGAAAAATTCAGATTGAAAAATTGAACTACATTTCATCAATTCGGAGCGATCATGGAAGAAAATTTAAATATTTATGTGACAAAAATGGTAAGATGGTAAGAAGCAAAGCTAGACTTGTAGCTCAAGGTTATAATCAACAGGAAGATATTGATTTTGATGAGATTTAAGCACCTTTTGCTAGGTTGGAGTTGGTTAGAATTTTACTTACTTTCGCTTGTTATAGAAATTTTAAGTTATTCCAAAGGGATTTCAAAAACCGCCTTCTTAAATGGATACATTAACAAAGAAGTGTTTGTTAAGAAACCTCCAGGTTTTGAGAATAGAGATCATCTAGATTACGTGATGAAGTTATCTAAAGCCCTGTATGGTCTAAAGCAAGCTCTTCGAGTATGATATGAGAGGTTAAGTAATTTTTTGCTTGAGAATAACTTTGAAAGAGGAAAGGTAGATAAAATCTATTTATTAAGAAAAAGGAGAATGATTTACTCATAATGCAAATGTACATTAATGACATAATATTTGGTGCTACTAGTCAATCCTTCAGTAAAGAATTCTCATCATTAATGCTAGGGGAGAGTTAAAAGTTAACATGGTGATATATTTTTGCCTGGTTTATTCTTACGTACTTGTGATCTTTTTGGTTATTTAGTTCTTTTCTCTCTTTTTTTATAATGACAAACAGGGATAATTATTTTTGATATTCGATATATTTTTGCTAAAGTTTGATGATACACTTGCATATGATGAATCTGTGATATTTTTTTTGTGAAGTCTATATGGTAGAAAGGAAAGTTTCATTCCAATCAGTAAGAACTTATAAAGTTGATAGGTATATCTCGGACTCTTGTTTGAATTTTGAAAACATATGTGTTATTGGTTGTCATCATTAAAAAGGGGGAGATTGTTAGCTCAAGGCTTAATGATTTTGATGATGAACATTCACATTAGATTTATTTCCTTTCATTGCTAATGGGTTAATTCTCCAAAGTAAATAAAATCATATGATAAATGCTTCATTTCTTACAGAAACCTTCCTCAAGAACTTCCCTGATTTATTAAAAATGATTCCATAATATCTGGAAGAATCTTACAAATCACAATCAGCTTTGTGATATGATCATTGTCTTAACATCTAGATATTGGAAAAATTTTGTCAAATATGGTATTGAAGATTGAAAGTCAATTCAAGATATAAGAGAAGCAACTGCTAGTTAAAGAAGATGTCTACTTAAGGAAGAACTACTGCTTTTGCGAAAATAGATCACTATTGAATTACATCAATAGCATCAATACTCTTAAAAGTGATATCATTATCAAATCTCTTGTGCTTTAGAAAGTGAAAATTCTTTTTAAAAGAAATCATTAAAGCTCATATCAAGCAAACTTCATTTGTTGAGAGCTTGTAGAGGCTAACTAAATACTACTAGTTTGAAAGGTTGGAGAACCTTGAAAAATATGTACTTGTGAGCTTGAGAAGACTCGTCAAATTACTACTTAGGATTTTAGCAAAACACTCAAGTTGGATACTTGGGGATTGGATATAAACTTGGGTTATAATGTTGGACCCCGATCTTTTAGTGGAAATTAGAAATATTAAACGAAATTCAATGAGTATTCTTGTATATGAATTATGTTATAGATGAAATTGTGCTTTAAGAAAATTAATGAGAAAAGAA